>JAZGTJ010004095.1:0-32305 GCA_036877575.1 Botia almorhae
CATATCAAGCAATGTTGCTGGTCCTTATCCCTCCTGATCAAAAACAACATTATTTATTTTCTTGTATTTATGTTTTATTTAGATTTTTTCTTTATCCTTCATGACCTTTGTTTTTTTTTAAGGACAGCATTCCTCGATGCTTTTGTGTTTTAGAATGGAGGTGGAGCCAAGATGCGTTTAGGGGTTGAAGAAGGTTTTCTTCATTGTTTACATGAACTTCCGAACAGTTGTCAAGAATTATGTTTATTTCCGGCACTTTTAAAGTGGCTGGACGATTAGCAATACTGGTCTGATGTCACCTCTTTACTTTACACACATTTATTCTTTTCCTCTTAAGCTCTATTTGATAGTGCCATTCAGCTCTTATTAGAATTAAGATATTAAATTAAGTTATAGATTTAAATTCGCAAATGATTGTTATATGTTTCGTAGAGTTTATCTAGGTGTGTTTTTGTGTTTTAATAGGGATTACAGCTTCCTTACAGTGTCTCTTACAGAAGAATGACATTGCATTCCAGATAGATTTCTTTCTTTATGCAGTGAGGTGATTTGTTTGCAGAAATACAGCAGTGGAGACATTCAGCCTTCATCTGCATCCCTCTCTGTTTAACAAAAGAATGGAATAGTCGACTAACAGTGTTTTTATGTTTTTTTTTCATCAATTGTTTCATATCGCTGTATCTCTGGAACATTCCGTTCTGTTTCAGTTGTGCCCCTTACGAGCTGTTAAACCTTATTATCAGTCTGTGCCTGACGGATTTATGCTGTCAATCAAAATGTTTTCAATAAACACAACAAAATGAGCGCTCGCTTGATACATTCTCCTGAAATATTCAATACTTGCCGGGTTCAAATGTATTTTGCTCGCATTAAGTAATTATCAAGAATTTGACAAAATTATTTCAAATTTAAACTAAATTGTTACTGTAAGATAAACACATTATGAAAATGCGTCAGTTGTAATGCAGAATGCATAATGTACTGTAATGTAATGTACTGTTCAGTCAGTACAGCCTTTATTGCTAAATAACCTGGACGAGGTAAGCATGGTTTTGTATCATCCCGAAGGTGTTTATTTTCTGATAATAACTGGTGGGTTGTACATTGAATTGCTTATTAAATGGATCTTTAAAAAATATTTACAGTGACATGGAATATCAGAGTTAATATTATTAATTAAAGTTTCAGCTGTGATCAGTCTATTCTAACACAGAAAAGAATGCACCTAGCAGCCCTCCAACGTTACAATATTATTTTATATATAGTAACTAATCTACAGTCCAAGGTTCTTTTTCTATGGACTAACACATTTAGTTATGTACGTCTTCTACTGTAAGTTCTAGTTCAAGTTCTTGTTCCTGACATGGTTCATCTGAGCAGTGTTTTCATTTTCTTTAAAGAGACTCTTCTAACATTTGTGAAAGCTGTTATGATTATTATAAATATTAAAATAAATACTGAAGACCTTGATGCCACCAATAAGCTGTTCTAACTTTACCACAAGCTGACTGTGCTTTATCTCTTATATAAGGTACAACAATTAGCCTAAAGCTTTTTAAATACGCTCTAAAATAAGAAAAACTGTCACAATAAACTGCATATAGATTGTGTGTCTGTTTGCTAGACTCCTTTAGGCTCTTTAAACTCAAATATGTCCTGATGGGGAACATCCTGTTTTCCTGCAACACTTCCCCATAGGTCGAAAAAATCTCATTCACTCAGAGTTTGTGTGTGTGTGTGTGTGTGTGTGTGTGTGTGTGCCCGTGGATGTTACTTTGCAGCTGAAGAGGTCTTTTCACAAATGTGTATAGGATGTGTTTGTGAGGGCCAGTTCTAAATTGGTGTGTCTGATTCAGGGCTGTGTTTGCTCAGGGGGAGGCTTTGAAAACCTCATTTCTGTGCACCTCTTATTTAATTCTCCCTTTCACTCTATCTGGGTTGATTTCTGCTATAGGCCTCTATTTCTCTCATTTGGCTCCCCTCATGTCATCTTTCTCTGTCACCGTATTACCAGGTTGTCCCACTGTCCTGAAATTTGTTTGTAATTACTTGCACAGTTTAATTAAAACCAGTCATTTTATTTTTGAGTCAGACTGAAATATCAGATTTTGAGTCAAACTCAAAATCAGACAGTCAATAAATAGCATGTGTCAGATCTGGAATATTTATTTAACACAATTTATAAAAAATTTGGTTATATTTGTAGATAATTCATTTTGCTTAAGGCAACTTTAATGAGAACATCTGTTTATTTACAAATGCGTAATATGTTTGGTCACAAACTTGGCAGGGCTGATGCTGAAGTCATTCTAAAGAGTAATAAGGGAAAGTTAAGGAATTAGCTGACCATTGCAGTTGATTAACACAGAAAAATAATTTTACTTGTCCCTTAGTTTACAATACACTTACAATAGAAGCTGATGGGGCAACTGTACCAGAGGGTATATAAGCATATATATGGTGTCTGATTACAGACACAATTCAAGTGGGTTAAATTTAGCCACATGTAAAAGCTGCCTTTATGAAAGGTTACGACTTGCCCTTTCTCGGTATGTATGAGTAAAGCAACACTGAAAAAATGCAAACCTTGAATGTACTGTAAGTCACTTTGGATAAATTGTAAATGTTAAATGTAATGTAAGTTAAGATTGGTAATGCTGTCCACAAAGCCACAAAAGATTGTAATTAACCAGGAATAACAATTATGGTTAAGTTGATCAGTCTCTGAAGTTGCTGAAACTCTGATATTCCACAAAATTCCACAAAAGCATTCAAAATGGTGGACAATTCACAGAATTGTAGAATAACTAATGCAAAAAGTATGTGCTTGTTAGAAGTGATGATAGGCCACAAGATAACTGTGGGCACCTGGTTCTCCACACTTCAACATTCTTACTGTGACTAAATTCCTGTGTGCTTTGTGTGTGTGTGTGTGTGTGGTACGTATGGTTTACATAGACAAAATACCACATTACTCACCTGCATTTCAGAATATAGCTCATGAGGTTATGCGTACTATAGAAACATACTTTTAAACTCATAAATCATTCTCAGTCCAGAAGGCCAATCTTTGGAATTTAAGCTAGCAAAAATTCCTTGTTCTAAAATCTTTACATTTCTGACATAAGAAACATGAAATATTGATAACCTATATTCATAAATCTGCCATGTCAATGCAGTGTTCAGAAGACTGGCCTATTATTAAAGAATGAGACAGTTCTTAAAAAGTTTTTAAAAATGTTAAATTATGGAAAACAGTCATGAAACACTAAATTATGACTTTTTGGCAAATATTTTTTTATCCTAAAATTATATATGGCCCACACAAGATCAACCACAGGGAAAAAAATAGTTCTTAAAAATTTGACCCCTTTAAATAATACCCCTATTAAGTTTTAAAAATAAAAAATGACCTTAAAAGCCATAATATCCCTGTAACTATGACTTGCGAGTTGGGTAGAGATGATTATGGCTCCCTGTATCCAGCGCTGGTCTGTGTCCTTAGTCAACACACTTACTATTTTTCTGACCAAAGAAAGACTCCAAAACAGCCAACTGCATAAACAGTCCTAAAACAGAAAGCGCAGGAAATCTCCTCCCGACACTACTTAATTCACTTGATTTGTGTATGCGTGTTTGCTGGACTCATGTCGGGCCAAATCTTTCCATAATTGTTGTTGGTCGACTGTGTAGCGCAGCGCTGTGGCATGAAGCGTGTACTAATGCACACATGTGTGCGCACTCATTGAGCGGTCTGAAGTATGCGATAACAAGCAGAGTTTGGGAGGCCTGAGCATAATTAATACCTTCAATGTGGTTACAGAAAAGGCGGAGCCACAAACTTTATTTTTTGCTAAATTTAATAAAGTAAAAACATGTTTTCATGTGCATGTGTGTTCCTGGCTGGCACTACACTCTGACCATACAAGCTGTTTACCGTTAGTCTGTGGCGTTGGATGGAAGAGCAGCGACATTTTTCAGCCCCCATTAAAAAGCCGCTGAAGACACCAGCGCCTATGACGCACACAGCGAAAGCGCGAGAAGGGGGAGAGTGGACGAGGCGGACAGAAAAATTGCAATAAAGTGAGAGGGAGAGGTTGAGGGACGAGAGATGTGTCAAAGGTAGCATCAGCATCAAGGTTCTTCTGACGAATGGCTGAACTCCAGTGTAAGGCTGGCCGGGGTGAGGGACTCCCCGCTATAATAACAGAACAGTGTGTTTACAGTGGCCCGTCACAATGTGCTTCAGGAAAGCTGATCGAGTATGAATGCCAGCCCATCACAATGTGAACTCTGTGTTCTGAACATTTAAGGATGAGCACGACACTTATGAAAACTGTTCCACGTAGCATATACTCCAACTTAATACCTTTTTGGTGTGTGTGTGTGTGTTGGGGAGGGTCTGGGGGTTGGGGTTTACTTAGTCAAATTTGTACCCAAAAGTCAGCAAAATCTGACAAATTTGAGCAAAACCTACTTTAAAATGTTAGAGTGTGAGTTAAGGTTAGGTTATAGTGTCTATAACTCAAGCTGTGTATAAAAAACAAAACAATAAAAATCTATGGAATGTCCCAATTTAGATAAGTAAATGTGTGTGTACATTCCAGAGATAGATTAAGGATAGACACATAATAAGGTTGTGAACACAGGAAGTAAAGAAAGTCAAACTCGTAATGATTATTCTTGTTTCTGCCCTCTGACTGTGGAGGTTTTGTGGCAGCATTTTTGGCATACTGAAATCTCTCATATTCCAGATGTTTCCACAGAAAGATGCATTCTGTGTGAGAGCTTTTGGCTTCATGCACAAGCTTTGAATCACAACACCAAAATGTTTCAAGAAAACAGGCACAGCAGACACTTTCAAAGAGCTGCTTAAATGTACCTTTTTATGCTTGTCTTCAGAAGAATGTTCTGGCTCAAATACAACTTAAGCTCTAACGCCAGCATCTGTGGCATGCTGTTGATTACACCAGAAAATTATTTTGACTTGTCCCTCAGTTTGTGAAAAAGTGTGTGTGCCATAATACAGTTACGATGGAAATCTGGGGGTTTAAAAGCAGATGTGAATTTCGTATTACTGTTAAAGCGTTTCCATAAAACTTTTGGTTTAAAAAAGTTTATTGTTTAATCTAGTCTGAAGTTATGGAGCTTTTAGTTCATTGCCACAGTTGTCTTTGGCTTGCTTACTAGAAGTCCATACAAGTCGCAAGTCATACATTGTTTGTCTTTTTAAATATACCTTTAAACAGAATTGCTTAATAAAGACCATATTATTTACATGTAATTACAGTACTACATCACATGCTCGTCTTGCTTTTGTAGTATCCTTGTGCAGATATCACAGAAGATGCTGTATTTACCGAATTTATGGTTAAAGGTTAGTAAGTGATCCGATCACACAGGTCTCTTGCTAACATTTATTATGTATAAGAGTCAATAAGAGTTGGTTAGTTAGTTAAACGGAATATATATATTTAATTAGTCTAAAATGTTTAAATTCATATCAAAACACCCCTTACATGCTTTTTGGGGGTTAAACACTTTTTCCTTTCTTGCTCTCTTTATATCTGGTTTGAAAAGGGCTCTACAGACAAAGTTCAATATTACAGTATTCTCATATTGTGAAATCTGAGATTATAGTAAATTACTTGCTCAAGTCCAAGAGATAAGTTATGCAGCATTGCAATATCTGTATCTTGGCTTGCAATCATTTGATCCCCTGTTAGATATGAATACTTTTCTTATATTATCGCTTTTTTTACAAGTGTTACACGTAAACATTTCGCAAGTGAGTTTGCAGCTGTAACACAACTATTAAAGTTCAACACAGGCACCATGTCACTTACTAAGAAGGGCAAAGGCATTAAAACCCCCGATGACTGCATGTGTGAGTGTGTGTCTGTGTGCAATTGTGTAAGCTTGTGTGTGAGAGCTCTTCTCCTGCAACTGGACCTTGGAATGTTGTCAGAGTAACGCTGCCAAATCAGCGATTAGTGAGGTTGTGTGAGAGACAGCCGTGGAGAGGAGTGAGGTTTGGGGACAGGTGTTTTTAAATACACACACACATCGTTGGCTCTTCATCTGTTGCGCATTGTGGGACAGTACGGCTTTCCTTTTGGTGGGTATTTCAACTATGTGCAGTAGCAAGCAGAGATCCCTGTCACACGTTGGTCTAATAACACAGTGAAGCTATTATTTTACCATTATTTTAATGTCAGTATCCAGTCACCCGAAACGCTTCACTCTGATGTGTGCAGCGCTGAGAAGCTGACATTTCCACTCTGATGCTCCACCACAAAGACATACAGTGGGAAAGTCTTTCATTATTTCTTGTGTACATTGGTGAGAAGTTTGTGCAGAACCACGTGTCCCACAGGGGCATTTTCTCCAAAAGCAAGGAAGAAAATGATTGACAATACAGTTAGAAACAATTATTATAGAATATGAGATCCAAAATTGGATTCAAAAAAGCACTTTTTAACATAAATATAAAACAATATTGTTAATATACTAATTATAAATATGTACACTGCTGGTCAAATATTAAGTATCAGTTGCCTGTAATGTTTCTTATGATCTTAAAGTCTTTCAATTGAAGGCATTTTCCAAAATGTTTGAAATTAGTTTTGTAGACTTAAATATAATGACATCAACTTAAATTAATTTGCCATTAGAAAACTACAATTTATGTATAAAATGTTTTAGAAATGAAAGACTGAAAGACTTAGACTGAATAATGACAAAAGGCAGCCAATAGGAGCCCAGCATAGATGGGATGATTTTTACTGATTAAATCATTTTACTTTTTAGATGATAAAATGCCCAGAGAACTTTTTGCAAATTCCAGGCAACGTGTGACTACATTAAATATAACTATAAATACATATATAGTACATATACATATATACTACGTTAATATTAACATAATTCTCATAACTACCTGTGTTATATTATAATGAGTAAACTCATTATAAGTTTTAATAAGTTTACTATTGTTAAAAAATGTGTAAAAAATATCAAAAATAAAAGTGATCCTAAACTTTTGATATTTAACTTTTGGTAGTGTATTATTGGCTGCTTGTTGGCAGTCTTAAATGGTAAAATTATATTTATTATGCCCATTTAATTGACCTAGACACTGTATAAGTATAAAACAGTTTGGACATATTCATAACTCAAGAGCAAGAACTGCAGAATAAACAGAGGGGCCCCATCAGGCATTTAAGTGTTTAATCACTGTGTTAAAAAATCTAATGTAATATTCCAAACTGACATCTGAGGCAGATCTTGATGATATAGCGACTGTGTTCTTTATTCAGCAGCCAAACTCATGCAAGCCTGAAGGAATTATCTATCTGTTTAGATCTGTGTCTGTCTAATGAGGAATGTGTGTAACAGTGTGTCTGTGATCCATTGAACTTCCAGACGAGAACGAGTGATAAACTCTATCACATCCACAGAGCAGCAGAACACCTTGTACAGGTCAGAGATGAAAGACATATAAGAGGTTTTACAATCTGCCCCATTATGTCCCACTAAATGTGTGTCCACATGACTTATGTCATTAACAGGATGCTGAACTGAATTTCATTATTTAATAGATTCAACTCTGTTTATTGTGTAATGCAAAATAAAAATGCTAAATAAATGTTAAACTAGAACATTCTTATAATCCAAATTTTAAGCAACTCAAATCTTAATTTTTCACAATTTTATTTTAATTCTTTTTAAAACAAAAAAGATTGCAGACTACCTATTTTTAGCTTTTATTAAAATGCAATCGTTTTATTTGCTTCATGAATTTTCTTTGCTGTGACATTTTCATCTCTACAAATAATGCTTTTAAATTTCAGACGTCATAATCGATGATTCATGAATCAGTGACGTCGTAAAAATGGTTCAAACTAGTTTCTTGCTGTGTTTAATAAATTACACAGCTTTCTAAGAAATGGGCCGTCTGTTTGCACATAATTTCAAACGTTCAGTAAATATAACAGCATGACATCACTGAAGTATTTTATTCGCTAAAGAGCTAGAAGGAAGTGTTAGCAATGCCAGTGTCACAGGTTTGGTTCCCAGCAACTGCACATACAGATAAAATGTAAGGTTTGAATGTACTGTAAATTCTTTAAATAAAAGCATCTGCCAGATGCATAAATGTAAATATAAAGGTCGAAGGTAGTTTACCGCACACAAATGCGCTGTTATTCTTCTGTGTAGGAGTGTGTTTGTGTGAGAGCAGTAAGGCCTGTTACTACAGAAGAAAGTAACTCAGTGTTGTATATATTTTTGTGAGATACAGACTCGTACTGTTCAGTTTGGAGGTAGAAGACTCTGACTTGGTTTGCTCCACAGTTCAGTGGCAGTTCATTAGATAAGAGGAAGGTTCCAGCTTTAGCTGCACTGACAAGAATGCTGTCCTTTCATAGCCAGTTGTAAATGGTGTGTGATTCAAAGGGATCTATGTTGACTTATTTGCTGTGAAATTAGCGGCCATTATAAAGAGCAGAACGCTTCCACATGCTGAACCTGCCTCCACGTCCTGTAGAGGTAAACACACAAACAAGGGTGAGTTTGTGAGTGCTAAGAGCTACAGAGAAAAGGTTGGAGAATGATTTGTGTGTATGTATGAGATGTTTAGGTGGCGGTATCTATGGATGAAAGAAAACGGTGCACATGCAAAGCACACAAACACTCAAATCTGTGAGTAAGTGGGTGAGTAAGTGAGTGAGTGAGTGAGTGAGTGAGTGAGCATGTGAGAGCGAGAGAGCTTATTAAATGTAATTTCTGACAAATCTAAATATTCATTTGATCTTATTGCAATGGCTGTTTCTTTTAAATTAATAAACACCTGTCAGCCAGTCAGAATTGAGCATTTACCAGCGTCATGGTGTATAAGAAAGGGTTAGGCGTTTATCAGTGGAAAGAAATGTAAAGTCAGCATATGGAGGCTAATGAGAAAGATGATTCCTGCACTAATAAATAAATGTTTTCCAGAGGTGTGCTGTTATTTTTAAGTGACCTAGTTCAGTTACTACCTTTGCGAATCTGTTTGGTGCCACTAGTTGAAAGAATACACACTTTAATCTTTTTAAAAATGTATCCATTATAGTCACAATCCCTTCATTGTTTACTGAAATCGTGCGTTTGATAATTTTTATATCACTTCCTGGAGTGTGATTAGCCATGTCCTTGATCCCCATCATTTTCAGCTTCATGAACAAAAAGTGTGTAAACCTGTGTGGCTGGCCAAGCCAGTTTCAATGCAAAGCCATTTGCACACCACATAGTTCTGATCTGGGTTTATTTTGGAGCCGTTTTCAGTTTATTCATGATTTGTTCTGGATTGTGTTTAGTACACTTTAGATCTCAGTGGGAGCGTCCACGATGGAGGGGGTGTCCTTCACCCAGACAACTGTTGCCGAGGCAGTGAGACCAGACCAGTGCCCGTCAATAGATTTCATTCAGTCTGCATTTCCTGAAGAACAGAATAAGAGAGAAAAAGAATAGAGGGACAGAAAAAGAATGAGAGAGAGGAAACAGTAAAAGTTTTGCGTTGGCATCTTCTTCCTGTGCTGTCTCTGCCAGCTGTCTTTAAAAATCCACCACACAATGAACTGGTCTCTCACTTTCTCCTCTTTCCTTATTCCCTTTTGCCAAACGGGCCCAAGCGTGATCAATCCGCACATCTGGAACACACACAGCACCTGCAGTCAAAGAAATCTGGACACCCAACATGCTCATTGTGAATGCATGTAATTTACACTACTGAGTCTTCCTGTCTGTTTCTGTAGCTCAAGCCAAGTGTTTATATCCAACAGAGAGGACAAGGGCAGGATACAGCAAAAAAAAAAAAGCAGAAGAAAATCATGTCCTATAATATAACTGTATTCCCTCTGTCCAAACGATCAAATTAGATCCAAGCAGGTGTCTGTGAGCATGTGTATGTGTCTGGGGCTGCAGTGTGGCCAATATCACACAATGCTGGAGAGAGAACTGCTGTTCTGTGTGGCAGAATCACTTTCTCACAGTTTTAAATACCTGACATGCATCTCACACTCACCGAGGCAGTAATGTAGAACATGAGAAAGATTTAGAAAATCTAAACTAATCTGTAAAATAATAGGGCCGGTCATGTAACACTGACAAAAATAAATTCCTAAACAGTGTGGTTGTCTTGTTGTGCAGTAAAAAAAAAAATCTAAATTTATTATCAAAACTAATTTAATGTACTTTTGTAAAATGATGCACACTAAGTGGTTTTTAGAGAATATGTCTTTAATCATTTTCCATAGGTTATTGCCATTTTTTCAACATACCTCAAAAATTTGCTTAAAAATGCCAACAAGGTAACGAAAATAAACTTCAGTCACATCAATAACCTAGTACAAATAGTACAATCTAAGTTGTACTATTTGTCATGGAGTGGATTATCACGTAAATACAAATTGGTTGCAAGCTACAAGCTGTGCAGGGTTTTTTATTCTTTACTGGAAGATAAATAGTGTTTAAACCAAAAAAACAAAATAGTGTTTAGAAAGATTTTTCAACAGACACTATTTCAACACTATTTGGAAAATAATCCAAAATAGTGATTAGGAAGACTTTTCAACAGACACCTCCCTGAGGCTGTCTCTATAGATAATTTGTACATAAAGTCATTTGAAGATGAGGAAACAACAATATGCCTGTGTATGTGTGTGTGTGTGTATGGAATTACTACACTAAAGCACATCCGCTCTGCCATTTAAAGCAGCGTAACTCATCCTCTATTGCACTGGTCTGAAATTACCTTTGAACAATTTTAGGCCGGATTTGCGATGACTGTTAGCTTTCTCCACACTGACTGGAGCTGGTCCACAACCTCCCTGCTAACACAGCATGTCTGTGATAGCTCACCCACCCGGTCAGGTTTGAAGAACACAAACACATGGTGGGAGGTGCACACATACATTACACAACCATACACACACGGATGCTAAAATCCTGCCATGAGCATTATCACTTGGTTTGCAGCAGAGACTGCGTCAAGCAACATCAGAGGGATAATAAGAGAGAGAGAGAAAAAAAGAGCTGTTGCCAAGCAACGAGACTTGCTTGGCAGGTGCCTTGAATGGATGTTTTTGGGTCCCAACTGAAAGACTTCAGTTAGCCTTTTATTCATCTTTTACTCCAGTATGTGGGCGTCACTTTGTGGTAGTGAACGCTAATCAGAATTGGAATAGTTCAGTGTAAAGAAAGGTAATGAAAAAAACACTAACAGTGTTTGTGCAAAACGTTTGTGTAAAATATGTTACACAGATCTGAAGTAATGAGTGTAGATGAAGGAAGGAGAATTGTAGAGTGGATCTAAGTGCAGATTAAAGGTGAAGTTACACAAATAGAAATCCAACAAAAAAACAGAATAATAGAGTAGCAAAACTAGAGCATTACTAAAACAAAGCAAACACGGTAAGGTCAAAACAAGAACTAAAAGAGAACTAAAGAAACAGGTTATATAAACACAGGTGAAAATGAGGAACTACATTTATGGACAGACATTGATCATGAGTAACTAAATAAACACATTGGAAACTTGGAATTGGAAATGCGCACAGGACGTAAATGAAAACCAAAGGAGATAAATGCAACCTAAATTCAAACTATAAGTCCTGTGATAAATCTCAAAATAATGGTCCTGGGGATGAAACAGAACAAAAACACAGTGGGAGCGTGACAGCTGAAAGTATTAAATTCTTATTGGTAGCCGGAAATATAATTAAATAAACCCAACCAAATTGTATAAACAAAGAAGTAGGAATTTAACATTGTGAATGATTGCCATTATAGTTCTGTGGAGCTTTCTGAGTTTTCAGCGTTTGTAAAGTGAAGTCTGTGTGGGCCTAGATTTAGCCATAAACAGACCAATTAATCTGCGGTGGAATCAACATATTTACATATGGACAATACTTGCATAGAGTTTATATTAGCAAACTAATCTCTCTGAAGTAAATGATGTCATGACAATGCTGATTGCCTGATAGCACCACAAGAACAGACAACACATTTAATCAGAATACAAGCCAACCTTTAAACCCCTAAATGTAGTTACAGTACCCACTAACAGGGGCTAAAGGATTAGTAGAATACAATTCTTTATTTACAAAAATTGGTACTCTAATGATAATAGTAATGTAGCTGTAATAGTCCCCTAACACACAGTAACACAGTGTGTCATCTAATGTCATGAGTGGCATATGAGCAGCATAGCAATTCTGTCACCTTCAAAACCAGAGACCATTTAATCTGCAGTGGGATTACCATATTTACATGTATAAAATATGTATGTATATATATATATATATATATTTATATATTTATATATAAAATATACATATTTATATGGACAATACTTACATACAGAGTTTATATTAGCAATACTTTATGGGAATTAATGTGCCTACAGATGGATCGTCTGTTCAGTTCAGTTCTGTCATGCTTTGTCTAACAGTGTGCGTGGCAACTTTCTCCTATTTTGTGTGATACAAAATTCACATCATCTGCAGGATTCTTTCTGCACACAAACAGTAAGATCACAGCAGACCACAAAGTTCCTGTATGAGTGCTCATGTTTTTAAGAGCAGTACATGTGTATTACACACAGTGCTTTGGATTGTCAGCATGGAATCGTCACGAGTCTCAGTGGAAGAGACAGGTGAGAGGTGTGTTATTGCATCTGCCCACTCAGCCCATACCATCTTCTGCCCAACAGACCTCTGGGAATGTCTGCACTAAAAATACAGGGCTAATGGGGGTGTCATTACTGTGTGTGTATGTGTGTGAGACCTCTAAAGATGGATGTTATCATCACTAAAATTAAGGGTATGCTCATGAATGACCTTGGGCAGAATTAACCAGCCAAATGATGGAACATGGCATGATCAATTTATAATGACACAGAATGTTTTTCAGGTTAACCTGATGAAAGATAAAACAACAAAGATGAAAAGAAGCCTCAAGAAACAAAAGTTTGCTGTAGACTTACCCTTTAATCTACCTCTCACCTTGGGCTCCTGGTTGGGTGTGTGTGCGTGTGTGCGCGCACGCGTGTGTTATGAACCCTTTTTCAGCACTTGCCCTTTAACAATAACCTACTCATAGGACAGAAAGGATGTAAAAAGATCAGAAGACCATAAATAAATCAAAGAGAATCAGAGAGAGCTTGTCAATTACACACACACACACACACACACACACGACTATATGAAATTCAAACAATGCATTTGTTCACAATCACAAAACCCTTTTCAAAGGAACTTTTGGTCTCTGCCCTCTCTTATTTATAAATATCGCACCCCCGTGTTTTTGTCTTAAAACCATTTCCTGTAACTGTTACCCACTGCGCTCTGCTCTGGGTTTGTGTGAGTGCCTGATGTGCTTTGTGGATCTCTGTGGTGCTGGTCAACCCACTGATCTTTCTGCAGGACTCCTCATTAAACCAGCCAACCCAGAATACTTCTATACATAGCAACACAACTCAAACACTCATGAGTACTGCTACACAAAATAACACTAGCCAAATACACAAGCTCTGGTCCAAAACTTAGTGTTCTGCACTCCTGCCTATGATGAATGATTATGCTGCATTTAAAATATTAGAAAAACATTGCTTGTATCCTTCACAAAGAAGGCAATCCCAGAATGCATTGCGACAAGCTTAGTGAAAAAATTATATTCTGAGATATAGCAAATACGTTAAGATAAATATTAAGGGGTCTACATAGACGAAATAATGTAAAAAATGTTTTTTAGAACCAAAATATGTGTATTATGAAGAACTACAATACAAATAATACTGCAGCAATAAAGCCACAAAAGCATGTCTTAAAATGTCCAACAAATAGAATACAACCAATCATAACAGCATCTAAAGACACAAAGAGAAATTACAGAGAAATAAAACAAGATAAAGAAATATGAGGAAATAAAAGCAGGAGAGAACCAGATTTACTCTGTAACAGACATTCATTATGTAACATAATCTGAGTGCATTAAACATATAGAAGGAGAGCAGAAGTTCTGTGGGCAGCTGTCGCTCAGTACACACAGCTATCGACTAATGACATAACTGTGTTCCAAAAATGAATGACTTTTTTCAAAAGAAGACAGTAAAAACTGTAATATTAACACTCACATGCTTTCACATGAGTGTTTAAACAAGCAGAGAACAGTGAATGAGGTGCTGAAGCAGCTAAATAGGACATACCAGTCTAAACTGTATGGGGACAAATATTTACACTTCCTATCGGTGGAGGTTCAGTGAGCTGATTCAGACCTCCGTTACACCTCAGCCCCATTTCTAGTCTCTTTTCATAATGAAAGACACGTTTACAAGAAATCTTTCTGTCCTGTATTGGTGTGTGCATGTGAGAGAGTGAATGAGGGAGAGACAGCATGACCAGCCACATCCGTCCAGTGACGAGCTGAGCCCATATGACCAAAGCATCCCCTTACCATATCACTGACATTATCATGCCAACAATTAGACAAGCTTCAGAACAGCTGGATGTGAGAGTAATCATTGCAAACTCGCAGAGCATAGCGACGTAATAGCATTAGAGCATGTGGAGTGTAAGGAATGGACACAGTAGATCTGAGATCAGTTTGAAACAGTAGAAGATGATGAAAAGATTGAGCGGTCTGGAGTTTGTTTGTGTGTTATATAAGGCACATCGGAGAAGGTAGATGGAAATGGAGCATTTCCCATGAGAAAGACAAAAAGCAGGGAAGAGACGGGGCGAAGGAGAGAGACAGAGTGACAGAGAGAGAGAGAATTGATCTAGGCCTCTGTACTCAGCTGTTAGCCTAATGATAAAACTAATGAGACAGCTGACTGGTATCAGCTGTCATTGTTCTAAATACATACACACACACACACACACACACACACACTCATTCCCCTAAACCATGAATCAACACAGTTCAGTTTCTGACTGTTGGTACTAATTGCATCTAACAAGGCATTGGTGTGAGAGGGCCAGAGCTGTCGCGATGTATTGGTGACAACGTGGCGTAGTATTTCCTGGCAATATGTGGAGCTTCCACAGCAACGTGGAGAATGAAGACCCTCCTGATTCCCTTCGCACACCGGATCACAACACTAATAAATCAAAAATTAAAAACCCAATAAATAATAGATGTGCTTTGACTTACAACTGTGGGTTCAGCAAACAACTCTTGGTTTACCCAATTAATATAGACTCAATGCCTTTGTATGTTGAAAGGATTTCAGATGAGGTTCACAGTTAAACCAAAGTAAAACTCAGTTTTTTTAACAGGGTACATAAGTAGGGTTTGCAAGTTTTCGACATTCATTATGGCAGGAACGATGTATATAGTTAGTTGTTCTAAATCCACTGTACATCACAGCTTCACGGGGTTTATTGTTTTTATAAAATGGGTATTTTATATGCCTGGCAAGGTTTTAAAAAATATACACACAGCAACCAAATATGTGTGATATGGAAAAAATATTGTCCTTTCACCAAGCAATGTGGAAACAGCAATATGCAGTGGTACAGTAATACTGCTGTAATGAGGTCACAGGAGTAATTTGCACTGGTTTCGAATATGGCTCACCAATCATAATTCATCACTAGAACTATCCGCTTTCTAAATATTGTTTTACTGTTTTCTGGCTTTTATTTTTTGATCATTACAAGTTTATTACCGTGTTGATGCTCAGCTTACTGTTTTACTTTCCGCTTGTTGATTGTCACTCTTATTGAGCTGCATGAAAGAATTGTAAGAGACACATAAGTCCTGATTAATGAGATGATTGTGAGGGCAATGCTGATTTATCAGCGGGAAATTGGAGCTTATAGGACCAATAGTGGACACAGATGCAGGATCCTCGCGAGAAGCAGGAAGCAGCCCTGTGATGTCCAAACACAGCACAGCCAGCAGCTCTTAAACTCCCCAAGGAGTCTCCGCCTCAACTGCATCTATCCCTCCCCAAAATCCTCTCTCTCTATAAAGCTGTCAATCTCTCTAAGATGGTTTAGAGAATCCCCTGCGATAATTCTACATTCACAAAAGCAGCCTGTGGACAATAGGGCTCTTTATCCCAGTGTGTGTGTGTGTGTGTGTGTGGTTAGATTTTATTTAGCTTGCAGTCAAGCGTTTGATGATGGGTCTAGATATCATGAGGAGGGGCACTCTTCACAGGCTAAAAGCACAACACAACACAATAGAAACACTGATGAATATAGGTGGAGAAAGTGGAAAAGAAGGGGGAAAAGAGTTCGATACATCCGGACCAGTATACAGCACACAGTGACCTATCATTGAAGGCGCTGACAGCAAGGACACGCCCCTTCAGGAAGGTGATGGAGACGTCGCTAGAGCTGTCAGTCCAATGACTCACACACACACAAACACACAAGAAAACACACACATAGTACGCAGACCCCCTGCAGAAGACCCCCTATCTAAATGAATTCAAGTAAAAGAAGCTGTTTGCCTTAATATTCATTTAGTGTCAGAATGTATTTTCTGCTCAGTAAAAGCTCATGGGTATAGAGACAGCGCATGTGTTACTGCCTCACTCAGCCTGACACCTCAAAAGCTTAAAATCACAGCTTGAAAGAGACACTGTGACCTCTAAACACACATTAGCACAAAATCATAATCTTGAACTACCAGCTGAAAGATTCCTTATATATAGTTCTATCTATCTATCTATCTATCTATCTATCTATCTATCTATCTATCCATCCTTCCATCCATCCATCCATCCATCCATCCATCTATATATATATATATTTATATATATATATATATTATGTGAATTTTACAAGCATGAACATACAAAATAATTTTTCCTAAAAGGTTCTTTGTTGGGCTGTATGGTTCCACAAAGAACCAGTAACATTCACAGAACCTTTCTGTTGCATGTAGTAGGAATAGGTTATACAGAGTATAAAATGGTAAGAGATGGTTCTTTTGAGAACCTTTGACTGAAAGGAAAAGAAAAGAAAGGGGGTGTCACCAAGATGGAAGTCATGCGAACTGACTTACATTAAAGGAACTTGGATCACTCACATTATAGTCAACCTTAGTAGTTGCTCCCATTTGAACCCCCTACTTTAAATGTAATTAACTTGGTGTGAGGAGTTTTGTTTTCTTCTGCAAATTCATCTTCAGACCTAATGGAATTTCACAGGGCGCACCTGAAACTAATGTAGCGCCTCTTTCCAAATAACTAAGCAGATAGACTGCTCTGTGTTGTTATCAGAGCATTAATGTGAGCTCAGACTAATGAGAATAAATGGACATGCAGTCCAGTCTCTCCAGTACTCCGGCACAGCCATCTGTCCCAATCAATGTGCGAGTGGGCCAGGACTAGAGTTAGCAGCACCGTTGGCAGCTGGTGAACTACACCAGGTATATTGGGACTAGAGTTTTAAATGGCAACTATTGATTCGTGAGCTCATCTGGCCGGTGATGGACATCTGCATGTTTGAGAGTTGTGCTTTAAGACTGATATGTTCACAAGTCTCAAACTCTGAGTCCAAATCAAGTCTGAAGTCTTTTGTCACAATTCCAAGTCTCAAAATCCCTTCTGGCAAGATTTCTATATGTGCTACAGATCAGTTTAACTAATGCTTTTTCCGGGCTATAAATGATAAATTTTTTATGCATTATTTGTAGAGACTTGCTGAAAAGCTCTGCTGTAGAAAACAGGGATAAATCATTTTGGACGTTTTACAGGAAAACAAAGTGACAGAGAATGACCAAAAACTGTTATATAAACAGTGTTGTAATAATCAGTGAAAATAGTTTTCCTTGTAGACCTGTAGACTTGCATTATTTCTAACTGAAAGTCTGACTCTCAAATCCGTTGCTTGTGAATCTAAGGCAAGTCTCAAGTCAGTTTCTGGAGACTGAGTCTGATTGTTTGATCTGAGTCAACATGATCTGATGTGAGCTGCTATGCTATCTAAACCAGCTTTACACTGCACCGAAACATGTCTCACAGCATATATACCATGAAGTGTTTACACAGACATGCTAATGCAGCGTAAATGTATTTACACTGGAATCACAATTGCAGGAAACAATGTTTTACATGCTTGAAAGTTGATTCTCATGCCTAGCTGGCAGGAATAAAGAAGCAGTTGATTTACACAAAAAGATCTTAAAAGAACCTTAAGCACGAAAATTCAAAATAAAGTAAAAACTGTGAGAGGGCTTGATTGCCCATACCAATATATTTTGGGGTGAGGCCCTGTTATATATTTATTATGTGATATATTTGTTATATATATATATATATATATATATATATATATATAAAGATATATATTTATTCTTTGAACAAGACTATATCTCAGACACACACACACCTCTTATTTTTCAAAGAAATTACTGCATAAAAAATACACACACTGTATTACATCACTGTATTAAAGCTCTAAATATATCCAGTCTATACACCTATAATCAAACTAAAGATGAAAAGTGGCATAACACCCACATAATATGCCAGCAAACATTTGTGTGTGTGTGTGCCTTGAGCTTGTGAGGAGAAATGCGCTCTGAAGAGATGGGCTCTGAAAAGATATGACTAATTACAATGTGATATCTGAAGACTCGTAGCATTAGTCTATCACAGTTCTTTAAATAACATCTGTGAGGCTCCTGGAGCTCTGTGATCAGTAGTTTTTTATCATCACTATAAACACTTTCACTATCAGTCCTGTGAGCTACTGGATTACTAAAGTGCAACAGACGACTCAGCAACAAGTTTGAACCGTGTAATAAGAAATGGAGGGATGTAGAAAGAAACCTGGTGAGAAAAAGGGGGCTGTTGATCAGAAAATTTATTATCATGGCTTTACATTCATGGCAAACAGAGTCCTAGTTTTCCTGAACGTGTGGCTGTGTGTGTAGGACCGGATTGTCAGAGAGCCGTAATGAGTCTCAAGGGAATGACCAGCTGTCTTCCAGCCAGGAAATCCACTTTACACCAGTTACTCTCCTCCTCTCTAACTCCCTTTCTTTCCTTTTTCTCTCACGTCTTCACGTCCCTCTAAGCTGTGCCAATGGTTCAGCCTTCTTAAAAAGCAGCTTCCCTAACACCTGCTCAGCAGTGCCCTGACACACACACATCCATACTTGCTGCTTAACAACACTACACACCAAAGAACTGGCCCAATCATGCTAGAACCAGCCAAAGCCTATGTTTGCAAAAAAGTATTACCACAAATTCTGGCATGCTTTCAATATAAACTACATGGCATTTTTTGACAAAACCATTAGCATTATAACTTTCTACTAGATGCTGAAATATGTCTGTGGGGATTTGCTTCCATTGAGACATTGGAGGTCAGGAGGTCAGGCACTGTTGTTTGGGTCACTGTTTGCATTCAAATTTACCTTAAAGATGGGGTTCACGTTTGGTATTTCATGGGGCATCAGTTTTTTCCCTACCAGACCCAGTAAATAGTTTCTTTATGGACCTCTGTTTACCTCTGTTCGTGCACAGGGTATCTGTGCTTAGGGTATCTCTATTTGTGCACAGGGTATCTGTGCACAGGGTACCTCTGTTTGTGCACAGGGTATTGCTAGAAGAGAAAAGGGTTGCCACACATTTAGAAGCACACAGTTTTGTAGAATGTCATATGGTGTAGCATTAAGATTTGTCTTTACTGGAATTAATAAAATAGCCAAACCTGTTCATTACAAAGTCCACGTATATTTTGTGTGTTGTGTCTATATATTAAGGCTGCAGTACATTGTAGATAGATAGACACTTTAAGGTACAACAGTCCACCCACAGTATTTTTGCAAGGATAGTACTTTCTCACAACACACACGACTCATAGCTTCATTTTCCATCAACCCAAGCCCACTGAACGCTTAAGCTGCACATTAGACCAAACAATCACACTGGAGGTAGCAGAGGAAACAGGGTGAGGCAACGCTGAGGGTCAATATTTACTATTCCAGCCATTTAGTGATACTGGCCTGATGTTTTTGTGCTTTAATCAGACCCTACTGGGCCAGAGGGCACTGAGGCTGTTTACAGTGCACCACAGTGCTGACGATACATGCCAGCAGTTAGAGAATTATACATGGCTGTCATCAGCTCCTCATCATGTCACACATGATCCCGCGTGTGTTTGCAAGCAGTATGTTTAACTCGCATACGTTTTGCATCACACACACCTGATGGATTGCATGTGTAAAGCAAATCCGGCTGGGGCCCCTAGCCCCTGCCATACACAGCCAAACCTCACAGACATTTTGCAGTGAGTAAATGATCCTATTCTATCATTTCAAAGTCAAGTCAGGGCAAACCCCAAAATATCAAACCACTTCACAAGGTCTTTTTCCTACCCAGACCATCAGTGCTTTTCTTCTGTTCTTCTTATAACTAATGGAGGTCATCTTTATCGGCCTATAAGCGTTTCCCATACTGACCACAATGGTTGGCATGGTAACCATGTTTCCTGGTCTCCCTGCCAGGGTTCTGGTAACTGCAGGCGCCATGGCGACGCAGGGTAACCGAGGGGAACGGGGAGTGAAGAGGTGATGTGTTTGTAGAGGAACAATATTATTACAGGCAGACTGAGAACTCACGAAGGGAGAAGAGTTTGCTTGAATACAGTGTGTGGTTCACTGTGCCATCCAATAATATCTTTACATTTGGAAAATGTTCATCAGTCATAGCAAGCATGAGAAAGAAACAGTCTGAGAGAGATTGAAACAAAGTAAAGAAGCATGTTTATTTTAAAATACTCCATTGATCTCGAGCTTGTCGTACACGTGCGTCACACTGGTGTTGTTTGTGTAAAACATCTTGCCATAACTGTTTTAATTTCATACACAAACAAATATGGCTATCGGAAAAAAGATGAATGAGACACATATATGAAAAACGAAATCTGTGTGTGGGGAGGAGGTTGAAAATAGCTATTAAGAGATCAGCAGTCCAGCTTGTCAAACACTGACCCCTAGTGGTCAGATATTTGCAGACATTCAATAGTCTCAGATTTGTGGCTATTCTGTCATCCTGTAAATCAGCTTATAGTACACACCATAAAGGTCTATACTTCCTGGAGAAAGGTATATGTTAGTATTTCCATTTTTTATCTATTCTTCATAGCAGTAATCGGTTTGGAATCATCTTAGCCATCTTTGTTCAAGGCTACTCAATCCTGATTTATTTTAGAGCCAATCATCTGAGCCTTAACTGTCATGTGACTAATTATTCAGATGCCTTAACAAAATAGCATCCTAACACCTTTGATTGGATGATGTCACCACAAGAGCAGTCTTAAACCTTCACCCTCACTATTCCGAGCTGTGACGGGATTTATTGCTAATATTTATATTTATTAATATTAGCAAAACATGTTTTTAGCCAGAATATGCATTTGAGTGGCCATCAATAGAGAAAGAAATTGTTGGCTGCCAAATGGTAGTGGGTGTAATGGCTAACTGGACCATGCTAACCAGCCACACCCTTAGTACACACTTGTGGTACACATTCATGGTCATTCAACCCCAAGAGACCAAAGAGGTCGACACCAGCATGTCAACTGCTGTTTAAACAGAAGCAAAACAAAAGACAGCTGCACTTGTCGTGCCCAGATGAAGCCACACGGCCCGACAGTGGAGTGTGCCAGCCAAAATGGAAGGAAAGAACTGGAGTGTTCTGTCTTGACGTCAACAACATCTCAGTGTCATAAGCCCTGTGTAAATGTTTGCTCCAGGAGCGTTCCCCAACCCTCATTCCACTGTCTCCACACTCCATACACTTTATTTCCACTGTGATCCAGAAGACAGGAGAGAACTCCTTTACCCCATCAAAATACACATTATGTCTCACCAAAGACTACATTTCAAAACAAATTTATTTGATGTTTAATTCCATCTCAGGTTGAACTCACTAAACCTACTGAAGAACATAGATTTGCATTGTCTGTTGATAATCAGTGTCAAAAACAATGAACAAAAAAAATCTATGGAAGCATATACACCTGTATAACATGTTTGTATGTGCATAATGACATAAATTTATTAGCATTTTAATTAGCAAAATACCAGTACTCATCTGTACACCACCCAGAAATAAAACTATGTGAACATATTGCCAATTATTACAGCACAAAACACTGAGATATAGAAGAGAATTACACAATAGTGAATAATGTTGCTGTTGCTAGCAAACCAGACAGCTTAAGCAAGTTCTCCTTGTCTGGTCACATATTTTACAGATAAAGTTGGAGAAAAGAGGAGAGAGTGTATAGTAAGAATTCCGAAAATCTCTTCTATTTTAAATATGCAATCTAGCCAATACAATCTAGCATTCCTAATTTACCATAACTTAAGAATGCACCCTATACATTTTAAATTACTCCCAGCAACATATGGATATGACATAACCCCCAACAACATACTGTACAATATATACAGTGCATTATATACATTATGCATTATATACATCTTTCACCAGTAACTCTTCACACCTAAAATGTTGAACTTGCGTCAAAACTGATCATCTGTAGCAGAAAAATGTCCCAGCTAACAATTTTAGGTTGTAAGAATGTTCCATTATGTAACAGAAATGTAAAAAATGTTATTTTGAAAGTTTTAGGAACGTCCAGTTTTTTAGACGTTGTATTAACAATGTTGCATTTTAATGGTGAATTAGAATAAGAACGATATTCAAACATTTTTTAATTCTATAATTTTTTTTAAATGTTCCACTATATAACATTAGAAAAATGTTCTACTAAATATACTGCAAGAACATTTTTTGATAACTTTGAGAGGATGTTAGCCAATGTTCATAAAACGTTCACTGTTAGCTTGGGTCCTGCTACCGGCCTGCATGCCTTTACTTATAGAGCATAATGATTAATTGTGATTCTCCCCAGTAATTTATCCCACTTCAAGTCCTCGCATGTTATTTTTGTAGGCGGCATAATCTCAAGTCATAATTTAGTCTGGGTGTCAGACTGTTTAAGACACATGATGAAATGACTACTGTTTGGGGAATTGGGCAGGTATTTCTCTCTTTTCTGTAATGATTGTGTTTGTCAGCCAGTGCTATCATGTAACTGTTGTGACAGCCTGTTGTGAGTTTTCCTAGGATCCAATGCATTCTAAATTAGTGTATGAGCATGTGTAACATCAGCTTTCGTGTAGGACTATAGCACACCCTAGAGGTCACTCCAAACATAAAATGTCAGAAATACATTTACTCACTTGGCAGACGATTTTATACGGATTTTAATCGGTACCTTTGTTCCCTTGGCATTGCACCCACAACCTTTGCGCTGATGCTCAATGCTCTACCAATTGAGCGACAGCAACACAACCATTAAAAAACATAACAGTTTAGATCAATTGGTCTATCTCTCTACAATACAGATGTACAATATAAATGTCCAAATGTTGCAATTCTACTGACAATTGGAATTATATTCAGGATACATTTCCTGTTTGTAAAGGCTCTTTACATCTATCTGTAGCCTCACATGCAACAAGTGACATGCAAGGTTAGGGTCTAATGTTATCAAAGACAGATATGCAGGCATAACATTCAAAGTCTTATGACTTTAAAAAAATGGTGCCTTCAAATATACCTTTCCCATACAAATATGTTTTCATCTTAAAACTTGTAGTAGGTGTTTTTAAGCTGTTTTTAAGGTGTTTTTAAGTGTTGTTAAGCTGTATGTTCCCAGTGGACTAATACTCACAGAGAACTGGGATCTGATTTAATGCAGTCAGTGGTCAGCAATGGGTGGTTAGTGCAACAGAAGAGTGTCAAAGAAAAAATGAAAATACAAATGTAAAGGCACATAGTGACTGTATATGAAACAACAGGCCGTGCATGGATTTGTATTTTTAAAAAAAAGCAAAAGAAACATTAAATGACATTCAGTGAACAGCTTGATTTTATTCACAACTTTGGAACCACTTGTATGCAAATTATATTTACATGGGTTGCGTGAACAAAATATTTTTATATTCTTTTGCATCGTACTAACTTTTAATAACATTTTCCTCCATATTACTCTCGCCACTGCTAGTCTAGTTAACTAGTGTAACAGTAGTAAGTAAAGCAGACTGGGATTAAATAACCTCCTAACAAAATACAGGATGGCCAGTGGAATACTAAAATCCTTCAGGTCTTTAGGGGGGCATTAATAACTAGTTTGATCCATTTAGCTAAGTTGTTTAATGCAAGCCTTAAATTACCCAATTCATATGATAATAAATCATTATCATCCCATATTTCACCATTTTTAATTCTTCTCTTATATGTGCACATGCACCATCCTTTACGAATGCAGCCAAACGCTCATTTTAAATTAGCATAAAACAAAGTAATCAATTAAAAATATCCTTATACCTTTCTAAAATATTCATCCTATCCATCACTATAAAAATTTAAGTGTGCATCCTCTCAAAATATCTCTCATTGTGCAAACGCAGGCATAACAGATCTTCCTGAGTCTATATCAACACTCCAAAAAAGGGCAAAATAAAGCGCAAAATAATTTATAGTGCAATTACACGTCAGCATCTCATTTAAAACACAAACATTGGATGGTAATACTAATGAGCAGTGTAAAACAGTGTACAATTTAAATGCCAGTGAGAAGCAAATATACACACAGGCTTAACTGCAGTTAGGGGAGCCCTAAGTTAAGAGACACAATGTGAAACAGGCACCTGGAACCAGACAGATCTGTCCTCCATCTGTGTCTAAGACACAGCACAGAAACAGAGCTTTGGGGTTAGATATGATGGTCTCTCTGCATGACATGTTTAGGGTTAAGAGTGATGTATTTAGGGCCTCATGCGCCCTCTTAAACTATGCTACCAGACTCACGCCATCACAACAGCGAGTGCTGTTGAGTACTGGTTGACAAATTCCAGTTGATGTAGGTTGTCTGATGTAGCGTGTGAACATACTGCCACAACTCACTGCTCTCTCCATGTAAGGAGTGAGTGTTATTCAGGTCACCTACTGAGTGTATCCAGATTAGCTTCTTATTGCTGTGGAGAGGTTGAGCTGAGTGACTGAAGTTTCCTCTATCTATTCAAAACACAAACACGTATCCCTTTCAGGTACTCAGGTAAACATTTACAAACATCCATCAATAAGCCAGCTAATACCAACCCAGAGCACAGACATTTACAGCTCACATCCAATGTGAAGACTAGAAACAATGAATTGCTAAATATTTCTACAGTTGTAAAATATCTGTTTAAGTTTTTTAAGGGGCAAAGATTGCTTTTGTTTACTAAGGCCACAAAATGTAAAAATATAACGCTAAAATGAATGCAAAATAATAGTCTGATTAAAATAACCATCACAAACTAGGAATCTGATTTGTCGATTTGCTGCAAACAAGGTGCAGAGCTTAGTGGCGTAAACATCTTCATACAGGACAAAATGAGCACAACCTCTATAACAAAAAGTCTTTGGTTATTAGATAAAAATGAGTGTGATATCAACGTCTTCTCAGCAACATTCGTGAATCTCATGAAACTAAGAGAAAACGCAGTAGTGGAATGATGGCGACAGGTGACGCATATGCAATGAGTGGATAAAATCTCAGATCACAGGAAATGACATCATTGCTAAGGGGGTAAAATGAGAAGCATGTTTTCATTCTTGTTTTTTTATAAATAATATTTTGCTTCCTTAAGTTTAAATGTTTAATTTCTGCACCACTAATAACACCAAACAGAAGTTTACTCTCCCTGTCAGACCAGTAGGCAGCCCCGCCCAATCATATGTGATTGGTTACACAAATGCTGTTATGTCCAGCCCACTCAGGCTGCTCACACAAACTGCAATTCTTTTTGGTACCATTATCTGTGCAGAAATTACACTCTTTACTGTTAAGATTTTTCTTCCAGAGAGCAGATCAACAATTTTTTTTAAATTAATCTCTGAATTAGTTTCCATCTATTAATAAATAAACTTCTAAATTCAGTCATACAACAAAGCAAAATTTGTTCCTAATTTATGTGTGTAAAACAATTCACTTCAGTGAAGGATCTCTTTTAACCTTCTAGAAGTGTTTTTCTTTCTGAACAAACTAAAAAAACCCATAATATACAGATAATTAGCTAATTAGCTTTACTTTAGCCTCACTCCGAAAAACATTCATGGTCTTGAATAGCTTTAAAAACTTCAGTTTCTTCCGTTCTTTACATGTTTTAGTTTTGGATTTTAGCTGCCTGCTCTTTCTCAGCCTTGTCCTTGGCTTTCTCCTTCTCTATCAGCTTCTCCTCCTTCTGCAGCATCACCATGATCTCTGCTACCTGGCTGGTGGAGATATCGATGTCCTCCTTATCGATCAGCTCTACCACCTAATACACATACACATTATTAGATAAATGCCAAACAGCGATGCTGATTCATCCACATAAATCAATAAGAACAAATGAAGAAATGAAGAAGACTCAGCAGAGATAATCAACTTAAACCGCCACTCTCTGGCCACACTATGTTACCTTAATGACATCATCAATGTCTATCTTGCCATCCTTGTTTTCGTCGAGCGCTTCTGCGATGCTGAGCAGCTTGTGTTCTGGAATGTTCTGGATCTGCTTCATGACAGTGATGAGCTCATTGATACTCACGAGGTTTTCCCTGTAGGACAGGAAGATGCTGCATACAGGAAACCATTACATGATAACTAAGAGGGTAAGATGGTGGACGAGGAGAAGTTAACTGATCAACCAATCACATGCCAAACTGATCAACCAATCACAAGATAGTCGTGCAGGGTTCCCAGGACACACTTTAGTAATTGATAGAGCTTTTACTAATTGTAGCGAACAAGTTATTTGCTAATCTCTAGAAATTTCTGATTAAATTGAACAATCTTTCTTTTTTTTCCACAAAGAAAATTTTTATGATTTCACAGCACAATGTTAATCACATAGCTAAATATCACAACGATATTTCTTAAATGAACAGCAACAGTAGATAAAAGGACAAGCAAACTATCAAATTATTAAACAAAATCACATCAGACTGATTTTGAATTTAAACCTGGACTAAAAATAGTCCATATAAATGCTTTTGATGAGGATAAAAAAGCAAGACGTCACTCCCGTTCTTACCTTGGCAAGTCACTATGTTTCTCAAA
Organism: Botia almorhae; assembly: GCA_036877575.1. Lineage (NCBI taxonomy): Eukaryota > Metazoa > Chordata > Actinopteri > Cypriniformes > Botiidae > Botia > Botia almorhae. The sequence goes on from JAZGTJ010004095.1 coordinate 27,171, forward strand.
GAACAATCTAAAAAAACAACAAGAAATTTTTATTTGACTGGGAACCCTCTTTTTTTGGTTGGCATTTTCGCCCTGTGAGGTTATTCTTCCACCACCATTTTACTGTGTAGAGCATAACTGAAAGCCATTTCCCATCATGCAACACTCGAACCGCTGTGATCCCACACAGACACAAACACACACGAATGAAAAGAACACACACCAATTCCAAACAAACAATAAAACTCATGCAAATGAAGGTCTCTTTAGTCTCTTACCCTATTGGTGGTGTAGTTTCACGGTCCATTTGACCATCCAGCACCTCCTTGTCCTTCTCCAGCTCGTTCATGATCTTATCAATTCTACCAATCATGCGGTTGACTCGCTTTGACAGACGTATGCTGGCTTTAGACTCCTCCACCACTTCCTCCTGCCCCGTTTTAGACAGCTCTTTCTTGATCTCCTCCAGGTCCTGCAGAGAGACACACCCCACATGTGGATCTCAGAATAACAAAAACTAAAGGCAACTAATTTTTATGATGTTTAGACACTCATTTCCCAGCATAATATGCAAATACTTCAAGTACAGCATTTGTGGGTAATTGGCACACACCTCGCTATACTCCTGCACATCATCCTTCAGCTCCTCCAGCTCCTCCTTCTCTTTGGTGAGGAGTTTCTTCTGCTCCTTCAGCTTGGTGCAGGCATCACTTAGCATGTCGATCTCCTCCTTGGTGATTTCCTCTCCCTGAAAGGTCAAAGAAACCCATTTAAATGACTCATCAACCCATCTAAATGACTCATGGAACACACAGTATAACACAAGCGAGTGTTGGGGAACCTGTGAAACTGTCTCTTAGTTGCTAATGTTCAAGTATCATTAATTATACATGTAATTAAATGATTTAGCTTTATATTTTAAAAACATCTGGCACTGAAACTATGAGGTTGTCAATTAGTATAACGCTATTTAACTTGAACATGTTTATTGTTATATTGTTATTTTATAATAACATAATACATTTATTATTATGTTTATTATTATACATTTGAATAAAAAAGTACCGATCTGAAGACAGTAATAAATAGCCAAATGTTTCATTTATTTCCCTACAAAAAATGATGGCGTGAAATGCTACACATCCCAGACATCTGGAAGTCCTTTCTCAAATGAACTGGTTAATCAGTTATTTACAATTTTACTGAAATGAACCATCCAAAACAATTCATCGAAATGAATCAGATTTCCTAGCGTATTGTAAGGCTGAGTGCACAACCCAATGAGACATAAAACACACAAATTACTTCCCAACCCACCACAAATACCTCCATCTGAAATCACACAAGCCTTCAAACCCCCTGACTGACCTGCCATGACAGAAGAAGAACCAGTGGGGCAGGACCACTATACAAATAACATCTGGCAATGTGAAAAGGTATTTTTAACCGTGCAATTAAGGCTACTTGAATCTTAAAAACAGTGATTAATGATTAATTGTTTTGTCTACTCTGCTACTTGATAATTGACTGGTTTAAGGTAGTAGCTCTCCAACACTGATGCACAGACACAAACTTCTTGACCTTCTTAATTAAGAGGATCATACAAACACAGTCAGAGGAAAAGTGGATCTGATAACAAAGGTGATTAAAGTAACTAAAACCAACAGAAACACATTGTAAAGAACATTCAGTGGACCTCTGGGCCACACAAAACAGGAATCTTACAGACTCACAAATATATTGACAGAGGGGCAGGGGTGTGGTAGGTGGATGCAGGCATAGCCACTCTGAAATTTTCTGCTCTTTCAAATCACAATTTACACACAATTGTATGTTGCATGGTTGCAATGTTTGCTTCTTTTGGGTTGGAACTAAATTAAACCACAGATCAATCCAACTGTTTAGAATGTAAAATTGTTCACAATATAAGGATTAGAAGAGCAGGGGATCAGTGTGGTCGTCTCCAGGTGGGGGACCATTCAGCATCTAACCTGAATGCGCAGATATCTTTGCCACTTCTCGAACTGGTGAAAATAAATCAACATGATGCAAAACACAAAAATAGCTTAGAAAGAGCAACATCTGTAACATGACAAAAGCCTTTGTCCTACAACCTAGTTTAAGACATAGTTTAAGACTGACACAGCAGTCTTAATGCATTGGACTGACACAGCATCTTAACGCATTATTAGGAGCAGATGGACAACCTAAAAAAATTAATGAAAGAAATAGCAATGCTCAAATATGAAGGCAGTAAGAGGTCCCACCAAAAAACATGAACCAAACACCTTGTTTGTAAAGGTACTGACTTGTCTTACTGCTCTAGAATGTACAAGCCCATAGCCAGACCAAACTGATATTTGTTACAGAAATAACGTGATGTTTTTTTGTCTCATTGTGTTACCTTAATGCCCTCCAACACTGGTGCGGTATCTTGTAGTGTTTCTGAATGGATGGCCACATCCACACTGGACAGAGCGTGTTCTGCATCCACCCGCCTGTCTGCATCCAGCTCCACCACCTCAACCTCCTGGAAACATAAACACAACCTCTTATAAACGTTGACCCTACAGATCTAAACAAGGCTGATTGAAGTAAACAGTGAAGGTAATGAACCCGTGCGGCCTGTTCCTTGGCTTTTTCCGCAGCGTCGGCCAGCCGCTCCAGCTCCTTTTCCCTGTGCTCCTCTCGGATGGCCGCCTCCTCCTGCAGTGTGGCCTCCAGCTTGGTCTTGTTATCCACTTTGGAGAAGTCCAGCTCTGCCACCTTCACCTGTGCTTCTTTAGCCTGTGTGTTTAGCCACACACACAACACAGCCAACAAAGTCTTATTTTATCAAAATGTTTGCAGCTTTACCAACACAGTGTCTTAAGATCCTAAAAATATTTAAATCTGAAGGTGTATGTTTTGATGTTTGAAATTACTTTTGTAGACAAAAGTATAATTGTGCCAACAATCAATAACTTTATTTATTAAAAAAACTAAAGTTTTATTTTTTAAATTATTTTTGAAATGAATTACTCGTACCAAATAATCGAATAAAAAGCAGCCAAGAAGAAATAGATGGAAATTCCTTCAATACTGTTTAAAAAGCTTCCCTGGTTGAGATCTCAAGAAGCTGAATGCTAAAATGTCAAGTGTACAACTTTGCAAATTCTAGGCACAGGATTTTCATTTACACTGCCCTCTAAAAGTTTGGAAACGCCCTAGAAAAGTGGGGTTTTGGACAACATTGTCATAAATCCTTTTTAATTTGTGATAATTTTGCACTGATAAGGGACAACACAAACTACAAAAACATATTTTATTACATAAACAGTTAACATAGAAAAAAAACGTATTTTTATCAAATTTTCAATTCATCAAAATATCCACCATTAGTAGCTATTACAGGTCTACATAATCTGGGCATCCGAGCTGTCAGTTTATTCAAACATTGACTTGATATATTACTCCAAGCCTCCTGAAGGATTGCCCAAAGATGATTCACGCTGGTTGGACACTTCTTACAGACATCACGGTCCAGTTCCATGACAAAATAAGTTATTATTGCTGGTCTTCCATGATAATGTCAAGTTACTTTAATTTATTTGCACTTAAAAATGATAAGGATTTATGCTGATATCGTTGTTTGTTTCCAAACATTTGGAGGGCATGTTGGATGCGTTTAGTCACAACATAATTCCCACAGTTACAATTGTGTTATTTCATGTTTTTAATGAGTTTACAATTATGAATTAAATTAAATGTATACATTATGAATTATTAAACGTAGAAAAATATATAAATAAATAAGTGCTCTTTCATTTTTGACCGGTAGTGTATATTGTAAAACAATGTCAGAGGTGTGTAGATCCTTTTACACAGTATATGGTGTAGCATGTACGCACCACTATCTCTGGCAGGTTCTGTAGTGTGGTTTTCAGCTGGTCTGCAGGGGACAGCGTGTCAGGCAGGAACATGGCTCGAGACAGCAGCAGCAGAGATGTGGGGATTTGTTGATTCAGATGGAGCTCCAACCACTAGCACACACACCATCAGTAATGTCAAACGTCTGATAAGAAGAAACAATGGATTGTAGAACAGGTAATGTGCTTTGTGTTACCTGTTTCAGCTGCTCTCTAAGCCGTTCCTCTGTCACACCCAGAGCTCTCATGCCTCTGACACGACAGGCCGCTTGCAGCTCGTTCACATTCAGACTGTCCACTCCCTCCTCCGCTATAAGCTGTCAATCACGCACAACAAATCAACCATTTAACAACGTACACATATAAAACATCGGACTGATATAATACAGATAAATGATGTGATGGCTGGGATTATAAAGTCTATGCATTTTTTAATAAACAATATTAAAGTACACTATCTAACTCTATACTATATTGTAGTGTATATAAGTATATATATATATGTATATACAATATATATGTATATATATCGTATTTTATATAAGTCTTCTAAAGTTATATAATAGAATATGGCTCATAACACTATTTTATGAGCGTGGACCAGCTAATTAAACCTTGTCGTCTGCGCGGATGGCACGGAGCTTCATGATGAGCTGGAAGCGCAGGAAGTTGTTGGTGCCAATGGACTGAAGCTCCAGCAGCTTGCAAAGGGCTACCAGCTGTGGCCGTGTCAGATTATCTAAAGTGAGTTCATCCTCAAACAGCTTAGAGAAACGAATGATCTGCTCATTGCTTGGTCTCTCTCCTGAGTCACGGATCTAGGAGACAAAGGAAGGGATTGACAAAAGCTCCCACTACATCTTCAGCATTTATAAGGTATCATGAAAGAGCAGATCACAATTATCACCACCAAGGGGCGATAAAACTGCGTTTGAGGGTTTGGTTGGTTTAGAAAGGCACAGCATTGCAGCCACTAATTCTGAACAACTGCTTTGCAGTAAGGGATCTAAGCATTTTTTACCTTCTGGAAGAACGTGGCGAACTCCTCGGTCACATTGCCTTTTGCTGCTTTGTTTCTTAATGCGATCTCCTCAATCGTGTCCTGCAAGAACTTGGCCATCTCTAACTTTACTCTCAACTCCTTCTTCAGTCTTTCCTCCTGCAAAACACACAGACACATTCATCATGTGTGGATCACATTAAATAGATGCATGTTTTTTATCAGTAGGGGGCAGAAATACTATTAAG
>JAZGTJ010004096.1:0-32305 GCA_036877575.1 Botia almorhae
AATTTCCATTTCTTATATCTACCACCTGCAAACACAGAGTTATAAATCAGTCACAGAGACGATCCATTTTACAGACGTGCCAGTCGGCGCTTAGAACTGAAGATGAATATGGCCTTTTTTGACACGCTCCAGGTCATTACAGTGCAGTAATAAGGTGAGGAAAACATCTTTAAAGGCTTTTTAGGAATGATTAATTGGTCTTGTCTCAGAAATGTACACAGAACGAACAACAGCTGTTTTCATTTACATTTCTCAGCCAGGAATGTGTGCATGATTTGACAGCTAGGTGAAAAATAGACAAACGTTTTTTTTTTCTAAAACTGCATTTCATTCAGAGTATGCAGTGTATTTAAAGATATAATAAAAATACTTTTTGCAATAAAATGACTATTTTTTCTACTTAAACCATAGAAGGTCAAGAATGAGTGCAGCTAAAGTCAAGGTTACCTCTGTGCTATATAAACAAACAGGTGTGGAGATGCCCTGTTAATCTTGTTCATGAAATAATTAGACTTTCAGCTTTTGTCATCTCAGTGGGGCTGAGAGAAGAGCAGCCCGTCTGGTTTTGTTTTGAATATGCCTTATTATTCAATTAACCAAACTTGAAATGTTTGAAATTCGTCCCCCTGAGAACTTTCAAGAACTGTGACCTGCAAATATGCGTCCCATGACAAATAAATGACTAATTTATTGGTTTGGATTTCATACGTGTTTGTATTGGAGGTCAAATGCTAAATGGAAATCTAATGCATTATACTTGGGTCAGTGACGTGAAGCTGACGTGTAAATGTACCTTTAGATGTGGTAAACTTCCCAACATACTGTAATTAATAATAGTTGTGCAACACCATATGTAAAGAAAATACTATTAAGCTAAAATCACAACAAAAAATACAACTAAAGTTAAATAAATCTTTTCCGTGTAAAAGCTGTTTCATTTCAGTTTGCAAACATCTCCAGACCATCATTTTACCACAGCAGACAACATACACTTGCCCAAGACAGCGTCATCCATTTTCATGTCATCCTGAAAAAACATATTGACTAAGTGCCCGGATATAAGACAAAGACTTTGGTAGGAATCGATCTTATGTCATCCAATGAGGAACAAGGTTTAGACTGCTACCATCTTTAGCATTTCAAGAACACTTACATCATTAACGCAGGCATGTGCACGCACAGTTTGGTATAAAAATGCTTACAAAGGCCCTATTTTTTATTTTGAAATCGTCCTTCCTGTGTTTTTCACACATGATAGTTTCCCGCCCCGCTGTTGTTTTTCTCTCACATATCCTGCATTGTCAGATTCACTTGATAAATCCAGTACACAGCTTTAGGCATCGTTCCTCACATGGCCGAAGCGGAAGATTAACTTTAAAATAGCCAGAAATGTTGTGGTGTTTCAAAGACAGTTGTTTAGCCCTTAACTGAAGGTTAAATCTATAAAAGAGCCTTAATGACCCTTGAGAAAATGAATCTGAAAACTACAGAATGAACTAAAAAGAAAATCATTTTGGAATATTTGACACTGGCATGTCTCCAGTGACAGTGCATGTTATTATGCATTTCTAATGGTCCTGCGCATTTCTATGACATCACATGCAAGGCAGTTATTGTATGTCATTTTGTATGTTAGTTGGTTTATTATATTAGCTTATAATTGATTCAAAATTGTTCTGTTTTTCTTAGGATGAAATTAGCGATACCTACAACAGAAAAAGTGCAATTATTTTCCATTTCCATATCTACTATTGTTTGCAAAAATCACAAATTTAATTCATAAATGATTTTATTGTGATTTTCTCATACTTCATACTCTCTTTTTCTTCATACTTTTTATAAAGATTTTGACAGTTTCCTCAACTGTGATTTTTATACAGCCGAGCACAAAGCACAACAAGCCACAATCTAACCGAAACAGCTAAAGAGACAAACAGTGCTGATACAGGTAAAGGTGAGGGCTGAGTTAAGATAGGTTACTCTGGGGCTGATTTGGCATTTGTGTGCTAAGATGTGGCAGCAAAATATTCATTAAATCTGTGAGAAATGAAACCAGTGGACAGATATGCAGATCAAAAGAACGTTTCTGTGCTTCCCTGTCACATGCAAAAAGACTTTAATCTCGGAGCTGCAGTATTGAATTAGTTTTGCAGCCTAGCGTGAGAACTGCAAACGCGCATGTCTTTGCATGCGTGGATACAAAGAAACGTTTTTGAATCCTCTATAATTACAGACATGTGGTCATGTTGTCTGGTTATGTCAGGAACCTCCGAACTGATGCGTGTCCAAGTTTAGTGAAGCAAATATTGATTATGTTAAAGATGCCGTAAGCAATTTTTTGGAATAACAAATGTAAAATGTCTCTATTACCTGATAGCTATCACTGAATTATGTGTGGTGAGAAACCACACTTGTCTCTGTTACAGCTCAAGGCTCTTTAAGCAGCAAAAAAGCCAAAGGAGCAGCCTATTACTCCGTTAGCCAATCAGAGAAGTAGAATGCTATCCGTATGGTGATTTGCATTTGGTCAAAGGTGAGTCTTGTGATCAAACCCTTCCTTCAAGGGCAGCAAGCCAAATTAGTTTTCCATTATTTCTATTAGCAGCTGTGAATTTGCATTTATTGACAATTAGAATATAATAACAAATATGAACTTACTTTAAGCATTACAAGAAATTTTCAGTATTTAATAATCCAATTAAAACTAAACTAATTAACTAAATTAACTAAATAAACTAATTATTGTGGTTAGTCCTGCTAGTGTTTCTTGTTGGACAGAGGTAAAAGTCTGTATTCAAATGTGTTGCTAGGCTTTAAAAAGGGTGGGGGATGTTGTTTTGTGGGTTCTGTTGTGGGTTCTTGTTTTGTAAATAAAATCTGAGTGGACAGTGCTGACCAAAAAATAATTTTGTTTCGTATTTTAGATTTTTTTAATAATTAGAAGCCGCATGCATTAATCAATGTAGCTACAACATGTATAAGTGCTCACAAACAACACTAAATTACTCCTCATTTGAGTCTTTATGATCTTGTTTATTCGTATGTGCTGTAATCTACTAATAAATTCCAGACATGTCTGGTTGTGTCTGTATACCTGAAGTTTAGAAAGCATTTATGGGTTACCCCACTCATGTCTTGAGGTTAGGCACTAATCTAGCCAACCACTAAAGCGGATCTCAGCACTAAATCTCTAAACAGCTGAAGTGAAGTTTGTTAATGCCCCTGGCATTACAGTTTACTGAGTCAGTCTTTCTGGTGTGACTGCAATTTTAAAAAGTTACACATTGCACAACAGCTTATGTGCATGGTTTGGGGAGAAGCTAATTTAGTCTGTAATTACTGCAAACCTGTGTTGTAGATTCCCAAACCTTGCTCACAAAGCGACAGTCAACAAACACATAACTATCCTCACTAAGACTGTTTACTGGTAATGTCTTTATAAACACAGAATTATATAAGATATTATATAAGAATTATCTTATATAATTTATCATATAGCTTACATGGTTTAATATATATGTATATTATTTACAGTAGTATTTATCAAGGCACAAAACAAGAGCGCTACAAAAAACCAAGCATTATATTTATGCTAATTTTGTCAAATTATGCAAAAACAGTGAAATGTAATTTATTCATGTATGAACAGGATGCATAAAATATCTTTAGCCTTAAAATATGCCTTGGTGAGACTAAGGAGTCTGTTGTCTTGTTCCAAAATGTTTAATGTAATTTACACCACAGAATGTTTTCAAACAAGATACATCATTTGAGATGTGGTTCTAAAACAACATTATTTGCTTTAGTAAAATTACAGAATTCTTCTGTGATGCGCTTACATTTGTTGGACAATGCAAGCAAAGAAAATTACATAAACTAGTGAAAGTTTAAAAAGTGTATTTTAGGGGTGTGTATTTTAGTTCATAGGGCTGAAAGTTCCCATAATCATAATCCCTTTTGAGTTAAACTTAGAGCTGTAGCTTGTTGTAGTTTAGAGTTGATTCTCTCAGCTGGGAAAAAAAATATTTTTTTTGGCCGCTAGCCAGACTGATGACTAAACTTAAAGGTAAAAATAATCAATTCTCGTGACAAACAGGTGTAAGTTTCCAATCTTTTGAGAACTTAGATGTTTTCAATATTTAACTTTTATGATTATGTGCATTCTTTATAAACGTCTGTACGTCCTTTTTGTGGCATTGAAACACACTGACAATGTGTAAGCCATAAATTCCTGAAGTCTAGCAGGAGTATGACATGAACAGACACATTGGCTAAAAAAGGCGCTCGTGGCATTATGCATCATAATGAGCTAAGGCAGAGGTTAAACAAATAAACACACAAAATGAAACCATTAAAACGCAATTAAAAGATGATTCATTTGGTCTCTTATTAAATAGAATTTGGCAGGGAAAACATATGGCAGTGGGCTGGTCAGGCATCGCAAACAGTTTTCAATAAGGTCATCTAAATTGTCTGTTTAATGTTGTAGGCTTACATGTGAAAAAAACATTACAGCCTGAGGTCAAAGTGATAACTCGTGTTTTTAAAGCTCCACTGAAAAACATTGCTCATAGGTTGTGCTCTCAGTTGCGTTTGTTGTTGTGGCAGATGTGTTTGTTACGTTGTTAAGTGTCAACATTGACAAAAATGTTTCTCTTTAAATGCTTTCATAGTTCAGAACACTTTAAATTCTGATTTACGTTTAATTCAATTTCTAGTACAAATTAAAATAGATAAAAATATGATATAGGCTTATGAACATGTAATGTACAAAGTTATGAAATGAATGTGGATAGCATATCCCAGACAGTAGGACAAGTAGGGCAATTCTGTGTTCAGACAGAATATATTTAAAAATATATTTAGGCCACTTTACATTTCTCAACCAGTGTAACAAAAAATATTTCTACCCTGCCTTTAAGCACAAGTCTTCATTTACTCTCAGTTTTTCTCATAGGTCTCTAGAAGAAACAATTGCAATAATAAAGAGATCTCTTCTTCATCTGATTTTTCTTTCCTATGGAAAGAATGGTAAGCAGCTTTACAGCTAGAGATGATCATTTGATTAAATTCCTGAAAAATAAGGCCTGATTCAATTACAGTTAAGGCAAACTCAGAGCTGAAACTGGCTCCCAAACTATTATTGTACAGAAAAGAAAACGGGGACACCAATTGTTCATTTATGAGAAACATAAAATCTTGCCCTGCGAGAACAAGGACATTGAGTTGAATTATAGATATCAAAACATCTAATACAGTTAAAAGCTTGTTAAATAAAAACATTGCTTTAACATGGCTGATATGATCATCACAGACACAATATTCTGACCAGATCTTGTTTAGATCTTTCCCATCTCTTTGGCTTTGAAACATGGTACAGTACCTTACAACATTTACATAAAGCCCTTGCTGAACACATTGTTCTCTTTACAAATAAGAGAAAATGATTCTTTTTTGCTTTCACACACCTTCAGACTCATTTTCCAATTTATTTCGCTTCGTACGCCGGCCTAATCTTTCATCACACTTTTACTGTTCTTACAAACGGAAATTTGCTAAATGAAACCCTCGACTTGGCGGGTCCAACCTAAAGGGTTTTTAAATTGTAGTGATTTCTTGTGAGCCATGTGTCTTTACACAAAGATGAAGATGTCAAGTTGAATTTTGATGTTGGTCTAACACGCTCTCACACAAAGCCTCAACGTTTAAAAGCCTAAATTTGAAAGTTAATGAAAGGTATAATTTTGTCTAGGTCCCTATTGATTCTAGTGTGGTCACTGGGTGTGAATGAGGAATGATATTTAGGACCTATGCCAAAAAGGGATGTGATTAAAAAATAACAACTGAACTGTCAGTGTATGAAAAGTGCTGCTTAAACATTCCTCATAAAGTCTGCTTTCGTGTCCAGACAAAATAACAACATACAGGTTTGGAATGACACGAGTGTAAATAAATAATGGCAGAATTTCTTTTAAAGAAACTATTAAAGAATATTCTAGAGTCTTGTTATCTATTTAACTAAACTGACTGCCAATGAAAATACTTAAATATGTCGCTATTCATGATTGGACAACTTCAACATTCCTTTGCAATTGTGCAGTGTATAAGAGAGAATCCACATAGTCTATACATTTACCACAGTGTGGATTTACAGACATTCTTTCATGTATTTAATGTATGAGTCTACATTTACTTAGATTTACTTAAAAGACTGCAGTACAGTTACACACATAGCTGACTATCTGGTCGTTTATAAATGACTAACAGCTCTTTAATGCCCGTTCTGTGATGTGAACTTGAGCAATGGAGGACTTTGAACATGAGAATGGGATGGTGCTTCCAAAACACACTTGCTTTAGTGAAACGTGAAGTATGGAAGAATGGAAAGATCAACATCTAACAAGATAATGAAAGAGAGAGAGAAATAATCCAATCCAAAGAATAAACAGAAGGATTTGGCAAAGAATTAAAAATAAAATTGTACCTCTTTTGAACTATTGTTATGCCCCGTTTAAGGAAAGTACAGATTCATATTCAAAGAGTTTATCAAAATAAGGCAAAGTTTGATTTTTAAGATTCACCAAAAACAGCATATTGGTTTAGAATGACACAGGGGTGAGTAAATAATGACAGAATTTGTATTTTTGAGTTTAAAATCAAAAATATGAGATATAAGGAAGAGTAACATATTGTAACTAATGATAAACACAATACAAAGAGAGTTCAGGGGTTAGCAAACAAAGTGCTGCGTGCTAACGCAAGGCCTAATCGAATGTGCATTCTCCTGATACTACAATAAACAAGGACACAAACACCACTAAGCAAATACAAAAGCGCATATGCTGACTGGGCCTGGCTCAGTGTTGTTAATGACAGGGCAGAGAGATGGAACCAGGTGCTGTGAGACTGCGAGTTTCTCACACACATTGACTTTCAGAGCATTGTGGGAAAACCACGTAGACTGACCCCCCACCAGGACTTCCAGCTTTTAAGCAAAACATTAATTAACCCATAATTCTACTTCCCTCGGCAGTCAGGCATGTTTGTGAAGCTAACATAAAAGTTTGTGGAAACAGACAGCTTCCTGAATATCTAGTGCTCATTAGTGGAGTTTGCTGCAGCAAACATTACTTATACTTGCTTGTAAGTTGCTTGTACTTAGACTTAACAATTTGAACAAACTGCTAACCCTCTACATATAGTACCAACCCATTCTTATGACAATTCGTAACTGTTTTACATTTGAGCGCATTGGTGGCTAATTTGTTGAATTCATATGATCTCATTTATACAATTTTGTACTTTCAGATTTTGCCCCTTTGATGGTAATGTTTGGAGAGGATTAGGGGTGGACTATATATCATCTGTTTTCGTATGATTCACATTGTACAAAAAGTTTTTACTTTGTTTTTTTTTAAACTCATTCTTTATACAAAACTACTTGATTATTGCAGTTAATGGCAAAGAATTTTTAAAAAGTTGTATGACACAGTAAAACAAAAGACAAATAAATAAACATTGGTGAACCATCTAATGTACTTCATAATGTAAATGTAAATCTTTCTGCTATTTGTTAGGTTTGTTATGTAAACCTAATTACAGCTTGTTTAGGAGAGATGTGCTATTAAACTTTAATCTGTCAGACTTTCTCATCATGCAGATAATTAAATATCACATAGACTGACATTAAAGGAGGGACCAAAGCCATATCCAGAAACAACAAAAACAAATTTTGGGGATGTATTCTTTTTACATTGTTTAAAAGGCCAGCACCTAGCAATCACCCTTAACACCTTAGCAACAGCATGGCAACCATCTCGAACACCCTAGCAACCACCTGGATGTTATTTCTAGCAACCAGTTTCCTGGTTGTCTCCAGAACCACAACCAGACTATGCTAGTTTCATGTATGTTGTATCATTATACCTTACACTATATTCGAACTATTTCCTCTATTTTTTTTCTGCCTGGTTTATCGTCTTGTTTTCCGCATAAAGCATTATTATCATTTTGTTTAATCTGCCAGAGAAGTCTGACTATTATTAATGGTCCGGAAGTCTAATGGTTTAGATATTCATCTTTATATAACACAATAGGAAAGGAGGCCCATCACAGAACAATAGCAAAGTACACAAAACAAAACTGTGTTGTGAAAGCCACAATGGTCTGCAGTGCAAACTGGACAGTCATCGCTTGCGTCACATGATCAGATTAATCAGTGGATGAGGCAGGCGTGACGACAGAGCGTCAGTGATAAATCCTTTATGATAGTCTCAGACTGCATTGTGCCTTTGGGTCTAAGCTGGTGTGAAGGAAGATGATTCTCCGCATTCCTCCAGTCTTGATCTTATCCTGTCTCGCCTTATCTCTTTCCCTCAGACCCCTCCCCCTGAATCACCCTTAAGTAATACCAGACAGAGAGACTATTTCTAACGTGCCTATACCTGTTGTGCGCTCTTCAATGGATGGATTGTAGCACAACCTATAACGTGATGACATCAAAGGTGTTTTGTATGTAATATCTCAGGACTTCTAGATTTGAAGACTCTGTTTTGCACCCAAACACATGATGTGTATGGTGATAAACAGAGATGAGTGACGAATGAGAGGAAGCCAAACCTCAGGTGTCTCTTCAGTCTAAGGCCGGAATAATCTACGGCTCTGTTCCAAAACCTAGTGTGCTGCCTATGTAGGCAGGATTTTAAGGCATATACAGTAGGCCGACTCCCAACAAATATTATTCAGCAGCTATTACCTTTGGCCAAATTCTAAGGCTGCATCGCATGCATTCTTTGTGGGGGAGTCAATCCCATAATTCATTAGAGCAAACTCAGTAAAATAAATCCATACTAGGTAGATTACAAATATAATTACAAATTGATTTTTTTACCCAACGCATGTGCGATCTATTATTTATGCTTATTAGATTATCATGGTGTTAGATTAGCAGCATGTTAAGAGAAAACTATTGAAATCAATTGTGAGTCGAGAGAAACACTATTTGTATGATGCACAGATTTGCTGCCTACATATAATGTTTCATCCTGTTTTGGATGCTGTTTTAGAAAGCAGCTCTCTATGTACGTAGACAGCAGGCAACACTAAGTTTTGGAAGACAGCCTTTGAGTATGACGCATTCCCAGTCATTTTTTACTGTCTTGCCCCAGGACACTCAACTACAGCTGCGTTGGAAAAGACAACAGGAAGTAGATCAGCCAGACAGAGATAAAAATAAACCTCCAATTTTAAAAGTTTTTTATTCATTTTTTTCCCTGTATGAAACCAAATTTTGTGCAAATCTCTAAGCTTTTCTCTGAAATCCATAAGTATAAATAGTGTTTATCAGAATCCAACATTTGCATTTGTTTTATTAGGGTAATCTCATCCATCACTTGTTAATGTGAGGTATGGACAGAGGGCTCTCAAACAAAAACACTTCCTGGTTTGGGTGGATGCCTCCCACAGATCTGGGGTCAGTGATCCATCATGGTTTCTGAGAAGAGATCATTACTCAGGGTGTGTTGACACAGGGCAGTACTGATAGCGAGGTTAAACTCAACCAACACTCACTATTAATCACCCACTCACCCTCTGGAAGACCCTCAGGGCAACCAAACTTCCTGCTCACCTTCCTGCACACCCAGACGACACTTCTACACTGACTAGTGAGACATTTTTCTTATGAAAACACTTTCAAGAAACTAAACCATATATAAAGGGTGGGTGGGGGGGTTGGGGGGGAGACAATGGAAGAGATTAGGAAAATTTAGGAAAAGTTCTGCAACAATATGATGCTAAATGTGACATTATGCAATCATTACTAAAGAATTACGATGATATTCACGTGGTAGTATAAGGTAACACTTATTAGTGAATACATATATTAATATACTGTATATATGAATATAAATACTGACATATAGTACATGAGTTAAATGCTGTTTACATTTTTAATTATGCATTGTTAGTGTATTTTGTCCTTTCATTTATGTCTGATCTCATGGGTAAATGTAACTATTTTACGAGGTGGCAATTTTGTGCAAATTTGTACAGTGCAGATCGCACAAAAATTATGATTATTAGAAAACAGGCATAGGGAGAAAGCAGATCATATGAACAGAAAGAAAGAAGATTGCATGATTTTATACAATTAGCCAGTGGATATCTGGGAAGGGTAAAAACAGAAAATGGAACAAAAGACATCATGATTCTGTCAAAGACATTGCTATTCCACAGAGCAGAAGCCTTTAACATCTGGCCTGCAGTCTGAATTGGTAATGAGTGATACAGACAGCACTTCATCTCTCCCAGGAATGTGATATATGTGTGTACAGGTGCACACAAAGTCCACTACATGACTTTCCTGAATGTGGGAAAAAGTTCCTATTTCTTTATCATTTGAAAGGGTATTTTCTCTGCCTTTGTCTCCAAATCGGCCTCAAATTTATGACCAACACAGAGAACATATTACTTTGTATCAAATGGCCCCAGGTAGGCATGTTTGCTCTAATAAATACCAGACCGTAACAGGCGATAGATGCTTTCTGTTCATAGCGTAACAGCCTCATCATTCACAATGTTAAAGGGAGGGATGAATAACTTTCTCTCTGTGGTGAAATATGTGAGGTTTTGTCAATTCCCAATCTGTTTGTATAATACTGCTATATAGAATCTGAAAGAAAAAGAGTAAGAAATGCTTCTATCAAGCTAGTTAGGCTTCAAAATAAATCCACTGCCCTAGATAATACTGTTTCTTCAATATTGATCTCAAAGCATTCTTTATATTACAAGCAGTCTGACACACCAAAACATGAACATTTAATAGAACTTAATACAACCCGTAGTGTGACGGGTGGATATTCAATGTGAAATAGGATATTTAATGTAACAAAAAGAAGCAAGACTTCATTTGCTGGAGTTGATTGGATTGTTAAAAGCATTCTGTGGCAGAACTGAGGCACACCCGAACGTAAGTTTGCAGTGGATTGTGAAGGGCTGCTCATCTCCTCACTTCTCACTTCGGTAGTTTTATTGGACTGGGATGCAGAGCTATTGTCTCTAGTAACCAATAGCCTATGAAACCTACAGGACGCTCAATTAATGTGCTCCCAAACCTTGACAAAATTCACATTTAGAAGATATAAGCAAACGTCWAACTTCTTTAAACTTTTTAATAAGTTCAAAATTTGAGTCTAGTCTCTCACTTCCGTGAATACAGCTTTTTTTGTTTGTACAGTTTTATAACAATATTCTCAACTTCAGCTTCTCATCTGATTTTTTTGACCAATCAAATGCCCTCTAGATTCTGAAGCGTCCCGCCCACAAAATTAACCGAACATTATTGGTTATAATAAAAAATGCCCCACCCTAACTTCCTGTTTCAGTGAAAATTACATCAACGCATAGAACAAAGCTGCGCACTTCGAGGCACTTCGGTGGGTCTTTGAGCTTGATAAAAACATTTATAAATAAATCCACACTGTATGTGTCATCAAGTAAAAGTCAGTCCTGGTGTTTAAGTAGCACTTTCCACACCTTTAAAGAGTTAAAACAGGACCACCTCAGGTCTCTAATCATTTCCTGCCCCCAAGAGTTTGTGGCTATGAGAATAGAGATCATGAGATCAAGCTGTGGGTGTAGCGGGGGCTTGGAACGTGTCCCCCCGTGTGCCTGGGGGTCTGACACCACTGCTACAACATCTCTCCCATTCAACCCATACTTGTTTCATTAGACCTAGTTAAGATCTGTGCTCAGATGTGGAAGATCACTGCTGTTGGGAATGTTTTTGGAAAATTGGGCATCTTTTTCAACTGTTCTCTAATTATTTCAAGTTGTGCATGGCAACCGTTGAAAATGTCAGCCCATTGATTGGTTCTCATTTGCTTCCACTTTCCCCTCACGTGATTCCAAACGCGTAACAGAGATGATATCACCCACTGTTTTGCGAAACACATACCATCTCTTATCTGACTGAGCAGATAAGATGTTTTACTTCCAGTAGTGATTGGAATCAATTTTAAGACACAGGACTACAATGTTTCAGGCTATAATGCAACAAGCAGCCAAATGGTCACATATGGCTTTTCATATAAAGCTAACTTGTCCAGGGCTACATATTTCTTTATGGTCCCCAAGTTCCATTAAACAATCACAGTCAGAACAATTTTGTAATGAACTTGCATCTTCTGCTAACCAAGTTAACTGTACATAAGTAGTTTAGTGGAAGTTATTATCAGAAAACAAAAGCATACAGCTGCAAAATGGATCTAATTTGTCTATGTATCTTTATCTGAATTTGTATGCATTCATTTTACTAATGCCCTGTTTTTTTAGGACCAGTGTGTATTCCATGATGGTGTTTTTTGAGTCTTTGAGAAAATTACATTTGTTTTCCAGCATCCTAAATCCAACAACCAGCTATAGTATATTTGTTATAATATACAGTGCCTTGCAAAAGTATTCATACCCTTTGAACTTTTTCACATTTTGTCACATTACACCCACAGACTTAAATGTTTTTTGAGATTTTTGAAAAATCTGAAAAGTGTGGCGTGCATTTGTATTCAGCCCCCCTGCATCAATACTTTGTAGAGCCACCTTTCGCTGCAATTACAGCTGCAAGTCTTTTGGGGTATGTCTCTATCAGCTTTGCACATCTAGAAACTGAAATTTTTGCCCATTCTTCTTTGTAAAATACCTCAAGCTCAGCCAGATTGGATGGGGAGCGTCTGTGAACAGCAATTTTCAAGTCTTGCCACAGATGCTCAATGGGATTTAAGTCTGGACTGACTGGGCCATTCTAACACATGAATATTCTTTGATCCAAACCATTGTAGCTCTGGGTGTATGTTTAGGGTCATTGTCTTGCTGGAAGGTGAATCTCCTTCCTAGTCTCAAGTCTTTTGCAGCCTTCAACAGGTTTTCTTCCATGATTGCCCTGTATTTAGCTCCATCCATCTTCCCATCAACTCTGACCAGCTTCCCTGTCCCTGCTGAAGAAAAGCATCCCCACAGTATGATGCTGCCACCACCATGTTTCACAGTGGGATGGTGTGTCCAGGGTGATGAGCAGTGTTACTTTTCACCACACATAACGCTTTGCATTTGGGCCAAAAAGTTAAACTTTGGTCTCATCTGACCAGAGCACCTTCTTTCACATGTTTGCTGTGTCCCCTACATGGCTTGTGGCAAACTGCAAATGGCACTTCGTATGTCTTTCTTTTAACATTGGCTTTCTTCTTGCCACTCTTCCATTACACAACCTGAGCTGTGGATTTCTGCAGCTCCTCCAGAGTTACCATGGGCCTCTTGGCTGCTTCCCTGACCAGTGCTCTCCTTGCTCGGTCTGTCAGTTTAGGTGGACGGCCATGTCTTGGTAGGTTTGCAGTTGTGGCATACTTGTTCTATTTTTGGATGATGGATTGAACAGTGCTCCTTGAGATGTTCAAAGCTTGAGATATTTTTTATAACCCTGCTTTAAACTTCTCCACAACTTTATCCCTGACCTGTCTGGTGAGTTTCTTGGTCTTCATGGTGCTGTTTGTTCACTAGTGTTCTAACAAACCACTGAAGCCTTCACAGAACAGGTGTATTTATACTGAGACTAAATTACACACAGATGGTCTCTATTAACTAATTAGGTGACTTCTGAAGGCAATTGATTGCACTGGATTTTATTTAGGGGTATCAGAGTACAGAGGGTTGAATACAAATGCACGCCACACTTTTCAGATTGTTATTTGCTTAAAATTTTGAAAACCGTATATCATTTTCTGTCCACTTCACAATTATGTGCTACTTTGTGTTGGTCTATCACATAAAATCTCAATAAAATACTATAATAAAAAATTTGTGGTTGTAAGGTGACAAAATGTGAAAAAGTTCAAGGGGTATGAATACTTTTGCAAGGCACTGTAATTCAGCTATAGTCTAATTCACTTAAAAGTGACTTGGGCCAGAAACATACTTTATGTATGTACACAAATAAAGACAGACATGCTTAGGTAATGCTTTTGGAAACGTACAGTCCTGTTAAGGTATGCTTTTATCTGTATGCATGTTGCCTGTGAATCAAACCCACACAATCTTGGCATTGTTAGCAACAATGTTGATACATGTTACAACTAGACCTAAATTGGTATCCCACGAACAATCTACAATCTACAAAACATCTTAAAACTGAAATAGACACCATTTGACGTCTGTGTCCCAAATCCCACAAAAGATTACTTTTTCTTTTGAACACAACTGGAATGTTTTTCTTCTTTTTTTTTGGTTGTTCGCAGATGTCTGTGAAAGAATTTCGTTTGTGCCAGACAAAGCAATCTTCCTTTTGTGCTTGTTTTCCATACAAATGCCACACATTACCACAGATTAAAAAAATTGAAATTTGAACTCGTTAGCGTAACTTCAAAAGAATACAGTAAAAATGTCTTTAGCTAATAAAATGTCTTCCAAATAGGATCAAACAACTCAGACTCATCCTGGTAACACTGTCTTCATCTTGTGTGGTATTCTGATGTTTTTTATTAAAAAACATGAGCCTCGTTGTTCATCTTAAATTAGTGATAAAAGAACATATTTAAAGGAACAATTCACCCATAAATTAACGTTTTATCATTATTGTCTCATCCTCATTTTGTTCCAAATTTGCTGTTATTTTTCCCTTTACACACAAAAGGAGAAATTTAATAAAGAGATTTTCGACTTTTCTTCATACAATGACAGTTAATAGTAAACAGAAAACAAAATAAAATAATAATAGTGTTATAAAATGATTTGTGCAATATAGCTACAATAGAGAGGAAATTAAAATGCAGTCTTTTTCTCATATAAAGTATCATATAACTTTAGAAAACTTAAAATTAAGCACTAAAGCTGTAGATACTGTGTTTGTTTAGACATTTGTAATGTTGTTTGATCCAGTTCGGAGTTGGACATCTGTGGTCACAATGCACTGTGATTGTATGAAAATGTACGAAATTGAGATGTACAATAGTCAACAAATGATTTGTCAGGGAATATACATTACCTCTTGGGGACAAGGGCCAGTTTGTGCAAAGCAGAAGTCAGCCAAATGTCTTCACTGTAGCTTATATAGAGATTTTTGCTCTTCTTTGAAACTTCATTTTAAATGCTAATGAAACATGTCAAAGAATTGTTTTGTCCCATATACAGTATAAGGCCAAGTTTGAACTATTTAAATGAAAGTCGTAAGAAAGACTTCCTAAATTGAATTACCTTGTTGATTACAGTCTGTTTAAATTGATTTCTCTCCCTAATCCTCTGTCTCGTTTTCATTATCTCTTTCCATCATTTCCCGTCATTTGTTAAGCACAAAGCAGCTGATTGGAAGCTAAATGGAAATCAACGTGTTTTATTCATGAACCTAATGGAGAAAGCAATTGATGAGCTCAGCAAAATACAATTTTGCTGAGAATACACAGAAAAAAAATACACAGAATTGTGAATTTGTGGTTCAGATCAAGGTCATACATTTAGTCTATAACCTTCAGAAGATTCAAATCAATGCCATCATGTTTTATCCACAAGTCAATCTAAAGATGCTTAGAGCTCCACGGGTTTCTACCTTTTTAACTTTTTTGAAACTTTTTCTTTATATAATTAGGAGAGAGAGCGGCTGAGTGGTCGTTCATTGCCAAAGTTGTTTTTAGAGAACTTGTCGTTCTTTTTCAGTTCTTGTGCCAGAGAATCAGAGTAACCAGGTCATGGAAATGCATAAAAATCATTGCTTGGCCAAGGAAAGTGATTTCTTTATTCTTCTCTGAAATGCAATTTGGTTCAGAGTAAAACTGTGGCGCTCTACAAAAGAGATTGCGGGACAGATAAAGGATGGATAGATGGACGCATTTTAAAAAAGCAGTAAACATATCTGATTGTGCCTAGCATCCATATGCTAACTCTATTATGGTTGTAGTGATGTATAGCAACAATTTCGACTACCACATAGCAGTGAAATTTTTAGATTTCAAAAACAGACAATAACAGAGGTCACTGCCTTTGGTTAAATCTCACGAATCCTGTCAGGAAGATGTCTGGGTCATATTGAATCCCAAATTCAATAGAAATACTAAATTATATTTTGCCTGTATATGAAGCCTGTTTTTAGCTGAAATATTTAAACCTAATATTTATCATTGGCTGGAATAACTCTACAATATGTGCCTGCCGTCTCTATTTAAAAAATCCCTGTCTTGAAAATGCATTGGTTTAAAGAGTCTTGACCCTTTTATACTGTACTGTGACAGGTCACACACAATAAATGTGCATTAACTGACATGAAGTGAACCCCCCACACTATAAGGTTACCCTGTGCACATGCAGCCATAAATTATATGATCTCTTTATTTGCTATTGGATAGGTGCCTCGCATGAGCAAATCTCTGATAACTGTAGCCAGACACAAAGCTTTGTTTACACAGTGAAATCAGAGCCTATTATAAAGCATCTGGTAGCCTAAAGACTGGGGCATGATGGGATTGGGAAGGGGGCGGGGCTTTAAGGGGTACAAGCTTCTAAAGCGTTTTTGTACTCAAAGATCTTGATGAAAATGTCAATTATATGATCTCTCTGAGGGGTTTGGCAGGGCCAGACTAACTTAATACACTCCTTCCTCCGGTCTCTTCTTGTCTGTTTTTCTCTATCAGAGAATGTGAAAAGAGATATGCTAGGTGTCTAGCCGACAAGTCCTGTGAAGGGGTCAGTTTACTGTCAAGGTGTCATACAAAGGACTGTTTTGTAGAGACACTGTTGGACAGCCTGTAATTCTTACGCTCTTCTTGCACTCTTCCCTGGCACAGAGGTGCTCTCTGAAATCGGAAACAATGGAATAACACGACACCACCAGCATTAACAAATTGGATTCTTGTTTTCTCCTGTGTCCCAGGGGGCGAGGGAGGAATGGGAGGTTTAGAGATATCTTCTTCTAGACAGCTTTTCAACCTCTTTTGTGCTTCTGTCTGGCTTTTGTGAAGAGCATCTATCATTGCATCTTTCCTCGTCCTGTAAAAAAATGCCTTAGTGGTATATGAAAGAAATTTTCCTGTAAAGGGGGAATAGACTCGGATACACTGTTATTAGCGCCTGACGTTCCCTTTGAATTATGCATATCACTTTATTTACGGTTTCGAGAGCCACACCTGGAAAAGTTCAGTGTTGATCTGTCACTGGAGGTTGTAGAGGTAGCATGCGTGCTTGACTGCACTTACTGACAACACACAAGCACGTTTTCGTCAAATCTATACTATACTACCTATCTGGCCTCAGAAGTAGCATTTTAAAATGCCCCATTGGTTGACCAGTCAGATGTGGCTGACCGAAGCCAGCCAGACCAAAAATGATTCAACAACACTCATATATTTTTGAATGTCTCACTATGTCCAAACAAAGTGAAATCCAAGCAGAATTTATTGTAAAATTGAAAATTGAAATAGACACAAGCATTAAAACAACAGATCTGTTTGTCACAGATTTATTATAAAAAAACATTAAGACATTTTTGTGTTTGTCAAACTACATTCAAATTAAAGTAGTTAAAAGTTTTGTCATTTTTGTTGATATATGTTGTAATATATATATATATAAATGTAATGTAAATAAAGCAGCCATTTTGTCTAATAAATTTATCACCCTATATGATTCTTGAGTGGGCTTCTGTTTTTGTTGCTGTGCCTTTAAGAACTCCCTCATTCCCCCAGCCTTCTTGTTTGATGTCATGCCAATGTACTTTTAACAGCCCCATTCTTCAATTACATCCCTTTCACAAAGCCTGCATTACATTGTGACAGTGTCACAAAACAATGTATGCTAAAATATGCTACACACACACACACCATTGAATCAAATAATCAGTGATCTTGTTTTGTGTTTCTGATGTCAGAAATCTGACGTCAGAACATATTTCATAACAAGCCATTTTGCAGCTTTGTTTCAATAACTGCAGTAACTTATTCGACTCAAGCGTCAGTGTGTTTTCTCACAAGTTCAAGGAACATTTGGTTCCTCATTATATTCCCCCTACAGCTGTATTACCAACATTTATTCAACTAAAGCGAAACATGATTAAGAATTTCCATGAAAACTGCATTTCTATCTTTATTATTATGATTTTGCTGGGTTTGAATAGCTATCAGTAAACTTGTTTGGGTTATAAAGTATTCAGCTAGAAGATCAGGGCCATGCCCTGTCCAAAAACAGAAGTTGTTGCTTCCAGGGAACGCATTCATGCCTTTCAAAAAAGCCAGAATCATCTAACACAACAGATGGGTGCCATGAATTAATAAAGGTTGAGTTATATTGGGGTGAGATGTTCTCTATTCTGAATCACTCTGACTTTGCTGTACAAGTGACTACACCTCTTCCTGTTTGAAGCTCACTGCCTTACACATAAAAGATTCAATCATATCCACGGTCAAGCTGTTAAAAAAATCTTCCTCTCTGCCTTTTGAGTTCTTATGCTTTGGTTTTAGTCCTGGTCAAGCCAAGCAAATGATGAAGTCTTGTAAGCTTCTGTACAATCACTGTCATCTCATTCTATAGAGATCACAAAATGGACACAAAAGCTTGGATTTAAAATGTCTGCAAAATGTTGAATCACAGCCTTCACTCTTTGGTGTCATATTTTACCACAAAATCTTGAAAAATCAGAAATAAATTCATGAGAAACATTAAGATAATGCTCAATTCTATGGCTGTAGTGTATAAATAAATAAATACATATACAAATAAATAAATAAAGAATGAATACTTGGTTTGATTATTTCAGAAGCTGCTGAACTACTGGGATTTTCACACACAACAATCTCTAGAGTTTACAGAGAATGATCTGAAAAAGAGGTTAGAGGAGAATAGCCAGACTGGTGCAGCAGCTGAACACCACACGGGGGCCACTCCTGTCAAGAGCAGGAGATTGAGGCTACAGTAGGTGTGGGCTCATCAAAATTGGACAAAACAAGATTGAAAAAATGTTACCTGGTCTTATGAGTCTTGAGTTGTGTTGCGACATTCAAGTGGTTCTGTCAGAATTTGGCGTAAAAATGGATTCATTGGATTAAGGAGAAATGTGATCCGTTTTCATGATATTTACAACAAAAAGTCGGATAAAGCGCCCATTTATTTCCAGAACTATGGAATTGGAATGGGGTGGCCAGATTTCTTGAAGCCAGTGGGTGGATTACTGGAGTGTGTGAGGAGAGATTAACATTCCTCCAGGATTTTTAACACTCTGGGTGACAAATTTGCAACACTGGCCCTCTGTGTTCCCCAAGGGAGCCGAGAAATAATCTGCCATCAAGTTTGGGAGAGGTCAGCTGGAAAAGTAGCGGAAAATCCCCGGTCGGAATGAGTAGAGCAGATCAACCAATGGCTGCGCAGGGGGGCGTGGCATTTGAGAGCAGAAGCCTTTTCATTAACACTACATGAACTTGAAGTTATCAGGACATTTGTTAATTTATCTAAAACATTGATAAAGGGCAAAATGTGACTGGTCTCTAATAACTTCTACTAATGATAATGTTCTTTTCAACGTCACTGGATTAAGATAAAACTCTTCTTTTGTCTTCAGGCGCCTTCATTAACACACTGTCAGCTGAGGCTGGAAGTCTAGGGGACGTGACACTCATTAAGGAAAAAAAACAGCAAGTCACTAATTTTCACTAACATGCCGGACTGCCAAAGTTAATGCGCTAACTAATGGGATTAATTAAGTAGTTTTAAGCACCACCTGAAACAACACTCACAGTCCATCTGAGCCCAAAATCATGTTCTGCGGGGGTTAATTTTATCTATTGAGAGCTAGTTGGATGATTGATCAGTACATACTAGAATAAATAATAATTAAAAATAAATAATGAAAAGAATGGGTTTGAATAAAAGAGCGTTTGGGGATGTCAGACCAAGGGGTCAGGGTTTGGCTGGTTAACATTGCCATGCTAAATTGGATTTAGCCCCTGATGGTAGAACTTCAATACTACACTAATACATAAAGCTGTGGATCACAACCTTTTGATTTCAAGGCCCCTCATTGTTCGACATTAGGAGGTGACCCTGCTCACAATTTCTTCTCAAAATGATCTAGAGCATGCATGGCTAAGAAATATCTGCAATCATAAGAAAAACTAGACTTTTAGCCCTGTACAAAATAAATAATAAATTTTTTTTTGTTGTTTTATTAAATTACAGTTTCTATGTTTATTCTACCAGAGATTTTTTTTGGAGGGCTATTAAACTGTTTTTTTAATTGTTTTATTAAATTACAGTTTCTATGTTTATTCTACCAGAGATTTTTTGGAGGGCTTGAAGTCTTAATGCACTTAGTTCACGTCCCTCGTAAGTGTAGTACACAACACACTGGTACACATGTTGAGCTGTTGTTAACATGACGCAGAGTCTGAGCTGTGGCTCTTGAGGGTGGTGTATGACATGCTGTACACTCAGGAGTGATAACAGCATGAGGTTTCATTTAGCAGTGGTGACTGCCTGCCCTCTGTGTGTGCTGCAATGCCTTATGGTTAAAGCAAGTCTGTGTGGCTTCGAAAAAGCTTTTGCATGAATGTACCCACTCTTGACAAAAAAAGACAGATCAGTGATTTCTGTTATGAACTAAAGTATGAAGGATGTTTTCATTGGTTTCAAGTGCTGTGACTCTTGAAAGCCCTTACTCATTAACTTGATTGGTCAAACATATGAATGGGTAAAAAATACTGACAATAGGTTTAAAGAGGCTCTTATTGATTATAATAGGGGATCTATTGCTAACAAATGCACCAGGTGAATTTCTAAGCCACTCCCTTGACTTGCTTTTTTAAAGGGTCAAAGGGACAATGGCCCTACGCAAACACACCTGTCTAAACACAGACCGTCACATCCGCCGAAGAGAGAATGACACAGTTGTGTGACGGCTAATTTATCGTACACAGGGAAGCCCACGCAGAACAGCAAGTTGAGATGCATCAGGTTTACTCGACCCTTCAGCATGCTGAGTGAACTGGTGTCATACAATTCATTCACGTTTCCTCTTCTGTCCACACGTCATTAAAAATGGGCACAACCGCATGCTTGACAAAACAAGGAAGGTGACAGCCTGTTTTGTCACTGAAATTTGAAGTAAAAAACACAATTGCAAACAACAGAAAATAGACAAAAACAGCTTAAGCAGCTTAAACCAGCCTAAGGTGATTTGAAATGTGAAGCTTATATTTTGGGGTAAAAAACTTTCATGAATTAATCAGTTAAAAATGTATTATTTAAGGTGTAAAGTCATCCTTTTTTGCCGGATTCATTTTCTAGGTGGATGGATTTCTGGTTCTACATCACTAATGCAATTTCACTGTATAAAGTTGCTTAATATAAACATTACTTAATAACTAGTTTGTCACTTTTCTTTCTGGTATCTGGTACAATCTGTGTGTCGTGACAAAGTTACCATTCACCGGCTCTTGGCCATAGTAGGACATGAACGACTGACTGTAACTTTACACACACAACATTATTAAGTCATTTTCGCACAGTAGTCTCTTACTAAAGAATAGCAGACAGAGAATGAAGATTCTGTCATCACTTATTCACCCTCACCCACAATGTGAACCTCAGCTATCGTATGACTTCTTAAGGCTTGGAATACAAGCAAACCACATGAAGTACCTTTATGGTGTTGTTTTTTGGGGAATCTTTTGATCCTGCTTGGAGCTTGATATTGTCATCATGAAACTATGAATTCCTGTCGTTCCACAGAGAAAAAATAAAAGCATGTGGATTTCAAATGACTCAGAGCAAAGATCTATTCTTTCAATACGTACAGTATACTGTTAAGTCCTGTGGTTATACTTTCAAAACAGTCTGTATTTTAACATTTATTGTCTAGCTTTGTTTAATTCCATTGTAAGTGCATTACTGCAACTGATTTAAACTAAATGAGTGACACGTGTTGCTAATCAACATTGTGCTGCAAATACAGTTAATTTGGCTTAACTGGCTTATTCTTGTAACATTGTTTTATTTCTTTATTCTTTAGCATGTTAATGTTTTATGCTAGTGACAAAGAAAACTGGCTTTAAATATAAGCACAAAAACAAATAGACCAAAAAAGGCTGAAAAGGGAAAAAGACATTAGGTGCTTACCTGAATGGAAAAACAGGGAAAAATTGAGCTGCGTGGCAAGCATAATTGCTTAGCTTTCAGCGACAGCAAAATACTGCTGCAGAATGCATATATAAACTGTGAATTGTATGCGCTGTCCATCAGACCAGACATTTAAGATAGAGGAAGATGCATTTCCTACAATCAGAGAATTAATTAGATCATAGGGTTCAAATTTCAGATGTCCATATTGAGGTCATCAATAATGTTTTAATGGAACATCATTATCAGGGCAGTAATACAATAATTAATTCATCGTTTCTGTTCTTTTCAATTCATGAATGGCTTCATGGTTTGACAGATTACACACTTCACATGCAGCAGGAGAAAAATGCAAATAGTGATGCATCTGCTCTGTCTCCTTGTGGGTTTCATCACAGGTGCTGCAACCGATAGTCAGCTGGTGGAAATGCAATAACAACCATATCTTGTAGTGTTTCTATAGAGTAAACACTTGCACACAAATAAACCACACAAGTATACAGTCAGGAAAGAGTTGACTATATATAGCAGTTAAAGGGAACTATTAAAGGGTTGAATTGTGGGTAATTTCTAATAAAAATCATGTTGGTTGTGTTTTAAAAAAAAGCAACGAATTGATATTTTAGGATTTAAATTAATCAAAAAAACCCACTAAATGGCACAGACAACATATATTAGTTAAGAAAAATGGTCTGTTATTTTATTTCAAACATAGATATTCTTCTCAGTGTTATTAAACAACGTTTTTTATTTTGATAGTTTATCCCATATAGTGTGTCATCATGCCCCACTTTGGTCAGTTTGAGTTTAAAAGAACTTTTTCTTTTTAACATGGGTTAAATGAACTGCATCCTTTATCCTAAAGAATATTGGTGGAAACTATCAATGGCTTTGTTGCAGTCAATACTTTAAAGTGTTTGCTATACCGAAATTGACTTGCAAAAATATTTACAGTAGTTATAACTAGCCCCTATCAGATTATTCTGTTCATATGTGAAAGAAACCGAAAGAATTTGCTTTAAAGTATTTGCTAACTCATGACTACTGCATATAACAGCCTAGAGTAATGACAACATCTTGGAGGAATGAAGTAGTCATGTTCCTCATCTGACAATCACCAGATGCATACTATACATATAAACTGCAGGCCTGTATATAAAGTATATAAACTGTAGTTCATTGCATCCACTTTGATGCATAAAGGGCAGAAAAAAATATGAAATGCTAAACATGAACCAAGACCAATTAGTTCATATAAATCCAGCAGATCAAAGTTGGTCATTTTTTAAGACCTCCCATGAAGTTATTCTGCATTATAAAGCTTCCATGGGCTTCAGCAACACAGATTTGATCAAACTGTGATCATATCATATCTGGAGGCGTGGAGCTATGCGTTGTCTTGCATTCCAGCAAAAGGAAAACAAGAACAAGACAAGCAATTATTTTGAGCTTTTGGAGACTTTCATCTGTTTTCACCAAAAACTGCATGGCTGTTGTCTTTCCCAGCCATATTTGTTGTATTTGAGCCAGTCTGTACTGAACTGTATCACAGCAAAACAACTTTTACAAGCAAAGGTTATTATTCCTGTCTCTGCTGTGGGACTTGAAACCATTTCAAAAGCCTGTTCAGCAGGATAGCTTTGAAATGTGACCCACCTTTGCCACCAAGTGGCTAAACACCAGTGAGACTCACATGGCAAATCTTGTTAAAAGCCAGAAACAAGGCATTTAAGCACAGTAATGCTGTGTTTAAAATGACAAACAAGTGAAATTAAGTTGCTATCCCATCGTAGACTGTGATTTACTAGAAATACTAAAGCCATCCAACAAGATGACAGTCAAACATATAACCAGCCTGGCTGAGGGTCTTTGCAATTGTAAACTACAAATCTTTCTCATATAGGTTTATTGAGGTATAGGTATTCAGGTTCAAATGCAGTACCTCAGGACAATAAAATGCCTTACTCAATAACTTTAAAACAAGGCACAGCACACTGTGAGTTTTGCCAGGTGCGGTCAAAGGGGTGATATAAGCATATTGCTGTGAAACACATACAGTGCATGTACAGAATACAGCGAGTTGTGGATCTTGCTTGAGGAGAGGTGCGCTATTACTTTTCTAAGAGATCAGATTTAAGATTTTGGCCTGGTGAGCAATAAAACAAGAAAAAAAACCTTAGACTTACCTTGGAAACATGAGACATTTCTAGCTCATCATAGAGACCTGGGAGTGGATTTTTTGAATTAGACATATAAGCAACCACTTGGCAGCAACCCAGAATACCCTAGCAACCACCTAGAATCACTTGAAACAGCTTAACGCTGCATAGCAACGCCTCAGCATTGTGGCAGCAAGTTTTGCATGAGCGCTCATGTTTGCTTCAGAAAATGTAAAAATCTTGCTTGCATTTTTACATTTATTCATTTGGCAGACACCTTTATCCAAAGCAGCTAAAAGCGCATTTAAGGTACACATTTCATCAGTACGTGCGCTCCCTGGGAATCAAACCTGTGAATTGTAGACATGAAATTCTGACGACTAACTGGTTTAAGATAGTCCATTATTTTTCACTCTCAAGCATTCAGCTTCACTGTGCATTTGAAAAGCAGGAACATGCTTTCTGCTGCGTAATAAAACAATAAAATGGTCAAAAGTATGTGCTGCACCTTTCTAAAGATTTGCAGTGCCATTAAACATGTTTACATGTGCTTTGATGTATGGCCCCCAAGGCCAGAAAGGTGGAAAGGTTATCAGGGACATCCTATTGTTACAACATTCAAAGAGTCATCATCCATGAACCTTTAATAATACCACAGGTAAGTCAAACATGTTAACTGTTGCAGTCAATCTCATGAGGTTGTGTTTTCAGGAATAAAAGGAGATTTTATTCTTCAGGTTTGTTTGTGAGCTTATGCAGAATGTCATAAAGTTCCCAACTGTCTTTTTATAAATACCATAATTCATCTCAAAAGCTACAGAAATTGTGGAGTTTTTATGGTTTTGTGAGCATCTTTATTATCATTAAGATTCTTTTACATTTAATAGTATAATTGCATGGCCTTTTTTAAATATTAAACACAAACAAGCTAATTCTCATTACAGTATTTTTTTAAATCAACATACAGCAAATTCTGCACAACAAATTCCTAGAAGGAAGCACAATGCTCAATGTATTAAACTTATAGGGCTTTTGAAACAAAACTGGACAAAACAAAACTTTAAATATTTTATATATAAATGCAATAATATTCATTGTCACATTAGTATTCAAATACTGTGTGGCCACTGTAATGCTTATTTCATGTCCTATTCTGAATCCATTTCCCTCTCCCTCCCTGTGGCTGTCAGTAGCTTTAGTGGAGATTGTGCAGTTTGTCCATGTAGCTCAGCTCTCTTTCGTAGGGTTCATGGTCAAATGTCCGTCAAAAGGGAGCACAAGGGTCCCTCTGCATGACTGGCCCCATCTGTGGTGCAGCATAATGATTTTTTCACGCTGCATTAAGTTAACACCACACTGCCAGCAAGGCAGGCCAAGACCTGGCCTTTAATTGGGGATTTGTGTGTGTGTGTTGTGTTTGGTGGGGTGGGCTACAAAACTGTAAACTGTAACTGTAAATTTTCCATTATTCATTGTTTTCTGCATTTCTGGGCCTTATCCACCTTTTGTTGTTCTCTAAATCACAGAATTATATAGTACCTTACATGGAAAGAAAAGAAGGTTGTTCAGGTTTGTTTGTTTGTGTAACAGATGATAATGTAACAAGGTTATGGGTTAAAGTTAGGTCATGAGAAAGTCAACTTGGGGATTAGTGATGTCATTATTGAAAATTCTATAACATGTAATTATAATACAATAAATTCTTTATCATCTGTCCTCTGTAACAAAACACGTAAAGCTCAAATAATCTCCTCAAATACAAATGAACCAGTCATGAACCCTTAAACGTTTGAGTCATTTCTCCCTGTGTTCCCAATGTGTTTCTAATTCCACCTGTTTAGAACTAAATGGCTTCTAGAAAAGATCCACTCGCTGACACGTCCGCCTTCAGACACGTTCTCCCACAATGCATTTCACATTCAAGTTATGAGCGGACTCTGAGAAATCAGAACTACAACCGAATGGAGCGAAAACCTAATCTCAGTGGGATTTAACATCATCTGCTTTCAAAGAAATGGATTTCAAGCCTGGGAATGGTGTGGATCATACAAAAATTTGAAAGGCTTAAACCTGAGACTGAATTTGGCATACAGATGGTATGTGGCACAAGAGCTCAGACTTAGATTCTGAAGAAGCTTTGAGGAACCTTCACACATCTCTTTTCCACACAATGAGCGTGACTTCACGACAAGCCTGAAAAAGACAAAGAGCAGAACATCATGAAAAGCAACGTACGAGTCCATATGGTTGCTGTAAGGCCATTTTTTGCTAAGGAACTACAAAACATTAAATGAAGTCAATGCAGACGCATGCTTAGACCTGTTAAAAGTGGAAAGGTTTGCTTGTAGAAGTATTTCATGGCCACTGTTTATTTTGGAGATCACATCTTGAGGTGCTAAGCTCAACGTCCAACTCGAAAGCCCTTTTGGGATAAAGGAGCCTCTGCTAAAGCAATGTCTGTCTCATCAGCTGTGAGAAAACAGCTGTTTTTGGTTCCCACACATCGGCCAGACATAGATCTCATTCGCACGTCACCCATCTTAAAAACGCAGAAAGCCAGAGACCCTCGGCACCATCACAACATCCCGTTCCTCCACATGGGACTCTCATCCTTCTCACCTCACCCGAGCTGGTGTCTTGTCCAGGTGATAAATGATTTCACCTCTATGCCTCGAGTCACTAAAGTCTGTGAAAATGGCTTTAAACATAGTGCAAGGACTTTTTAGGGAAGCGTCCCCTCTTACATCCATCGACAGCACCATACGCCCACCTTTTACGCTGTCTTTAAACAGGTTATTGATGATTATTCTACAGACCCCTGTAGCCCTCTTACGTCTCTCACCGCCTCAGAGCTCTTCTTTGAAAAATGGAAGCTCTGGGAGTCAGAATAAGGTCAGCAGATGAACTAAGGGACATTTTGTACAGTTTGTGCTCTGTGCTTGGAGAACATGACATCAATAAAACATCCGAAGTGTGAGAGGTTAAGGTACTTGCTGGGAATAGATTAAACAATGAATTGTGTTGAGCAATGCAAAGCAATGCATTTTTGGATGATAAATTTTAAATAATTTTTTTGATAATTTTTGGCAAAAAAGTCTTCTTTAAGAGTCAACTTTATTATGAAAATAATAGCACAAGCAAGCAAAGCGGCCATCTAGTTATAATCAAGCCATCCCTGACTAACACTGTGAGATCTCCACTCTCAAAAATTTTGTTTACATTGTAAGCTAAATCTAGTGAATTCACAATAATTCACTGGCAATGTCTTTAAGTTTGGTGCTAAATCTTTGAGCATCAGGCAATGATTCCTATGCAATAAATAAATTCATGTTAGAACATCCATTTGTGTTATCAAATACATAAAACTAGTAGTTTATCTAAAGAAAAATACAGAGGGTAAATGAGTTGCTAGTGTCATGCTGGTGTTGAGATGTTTGAGGTTTCATACTTCAGATTGTACACTTTAATATTGAACCATGACCTCTGTACTGCTAAACAAACTGACAGTTATTTCTTCAAATTATAGTACTGGAAAGCTTTTCCGCCCACCATTTGACCTCCTCATTTTGTCCTCCAGTGTTTTGTACACAGCTTGAAAACTTGTCATCAAAGTTACTTTTAGCCAATAGAGCAGCAGTTAACCTTTGACCCCTCACCCACTGTGCCCTTTCGGAAGTGGGCGCTCTTAATTGTTGGAGGCTGACAGCTTTTTTGTAAAGGAAGCCCTTCAGAGGGATTGCTACGGAAGGAGGCAAAGCCATCGGGAATAGAATAGGGTGATTTGAAAGACCCTTAATTTGCAGCGTCCCTCTTAAAGTACTTCTATCAATCTTCTTTTACTGGTCAGACCTTTAATATTTGCCAACAATTCACTCGGAGGCCCAGTGTTTGCACACTGCTCACTTGCTTGTAATTAGAACCCTAAAATCCTCCCCCGCGTTTCTCCTCAGCATCATGGTGCTTACTTTGCTCGCTCACCATTGGTCAAAATCAGCTTGTCCAATAAAACATGCCAAATGTCTCCTTTGGCCAAACCATTTTCCTTGTTTTCATGTGGCATGTACTGCCCTATAATCAGGCCCATCACATCAACAAAATCTGCAGATGTTTTCCACATTTTCTGTACTGCTTTCGGTGGGAATGGATTTACAAATGAATAAATATGTTAAATGGAACTGAGGCAAATGCACTCTTATTGGCAGCTATAAGCAACATCAGATTTTCCAAATACTGGTAAATGAACATGGAGGAAGGTTGTATCGACTAGCCAACTAATCGGTTAGTTCTATCACAAGTCAATGCTTTGTGAATGTGATTACCAGTCACGAGACATATAACTTTAGTTCTTTTATAGGTTATTATTTGACTCCTTGACATTAGTTGTGTATGGCATTCTGTACTGGCAATACATTAAACATTAGAGTAAGTGGTGTTCACAAATATTACAAGCCTGGCAGTCTTCTACAACCATCTGAATTCATTTGGAATGTTTACATACATTTGTTGAGAAATGGTGTTTTTAGAAATACGATTTGCATTACTGCTTGAGTTTTATGCTAACCTGACTTTTTCCAAACGCTCAAAACAGATTTTACACATTCCTGTTCATCAAGCGCTCAATCAGAGCTTCACTAGTGTATGAAACTCCCTTACTGGTATGGTTAAGAGGCAAAACACTGAAATGAGTCAGCATTGCACTTTGTCATTGCAAAAGCATTTGTTGCCCACAAACATTTGTGCCACCTAAAGGTCAAACTCTTGTGTTAATGCATTTTTTTATAATAATTAACTCAACGTGAGGTCCTGGAGTGGGTCTTTCAGCTTGAAGTGGGTGCTTACCTCAAAGCAAGGCTTTGGAAATCAAAGAGAGTTCGAGTCATCAATAAAGCACTCTAAATGCCAGATGCTGGTGTTTAAGTGCTGACTTGCTTCTGAATACCCTCACCAGTCACTTTTTCATTAATCATGGCTAAGAGATCAGGACCATTTATTCACGGTTTTCTAGTAGTGAATAAATCAACAAGAGCGGATGCTTTGCAGCGGTCCATGTGTGTCACAAAGTCAAGCAAATTCTGCAAGCCTCTAACCTCCATTTGCAATGGTAATGTGCTTGTCCTGTGTACGAGATACATTTGAATTATAATCTGGTAGAATCATTGGGGACAACTATGTTTGGGTTTCTAGGAACGTTATTTTATGGTTTCAACAAATAAAACCTAAAATGTTATTATTCGGTTACCCTAAAATTAAACAAAACAGAACCAAAAACAAACGTTAGGAGAACGTTCTGTTTGGTGGGTCCCTGTTATAATATTTTCTATAAGTGAATAAAATATACACAGCTATACATGTTTATGCAGCAAGGGTTGAAGGTAACCAAGCATAAGGACAGATGGTACTCAACGACCATGTGTTCTCAATTTTCATCGTACAGACGTTATTTACTGGCTTTGGAGTCAGGAAATAATAGAGTCAAGAATGAGGAAACTTCTTTCTGCAGACATGTTGCACTTTTAATGATAGTACGGTAAACCTGCAATGGATGTTGCCAACAGCACCTTTTTATTCCTGACAGGATTATTACCTTCTGGTTCCTGACCTCATCAAAAGGAAAACACTGCAGTTAGATGGATTCCCTCCCTTGAAGACTTAAAAGTGTGCTTGTAGAGTTTCTTATTATTTTCCCTTCTTTTCCTCTTATACCCCAGGAATATAATTATTGTTAGTTGGAAAACACAATATTTTGTAGGGAAAATAAGGGAGGTTTTGCATGTGCTGGCCAACAGATTTTTGTTCAAATGAAATGGAACAGTAATGGGTTACTAATTCACATTCTTCCCCACCCACATGAGGTGAACAACCTTCCTCTACCCTTATATAAATGACCTGTAATGTTTAAATATACCTGATGTCAGCTATCAATTTACATTCACATTCATCATAACATGTGCTTGGTTGGCACATTCATTACGTAATAATCTTGCATGCTGCCTCAATGCTGTTAACTTCATGAATACTCAGTTCCAGAAACATTTTTGAGCCAATCAAAATGACATCCTCATGATTCTAACTGGCTAATATTGCAACTAGATCAGCCACAGTCCATTTATACTAAAATACACATTTAAGAAAAATGCAGTACTAGATTAACTCAACTTGCTTTTGCCATGCACAAAAATTAAGCAATTTACCCACAGGGACCAACAAAACTAACCAGCCAAACACTGACTCCCTTGTTTTAAAATGTTTTAGACCTCAATTTGTAACCCAATGTCACTTTACCACTGACAAAATGGGCTTTTAAAAACTTGGCTACTTATGAAAAGCCAAAAAGGTAGGGAACTTCAACACCCATAATGCACTTGCAGTGTTGTCCTCTGTCAATAGGACTGCCCGTGGGAAGAGATGCAAAAAATGTGAAAAAGTAAAACCTGTACTTTTAATTAAAAAACCCAGGAGCTTTAAAATATCTGCCTAATTATGGGTATAAACATGACAAATAAACATTAATTTCTCAGTCCAGGTAACACAAATTGGCGAAGCGTAAGTTACACTCTGTTAAACATTCCCGCAGCTAGCTACATAACTATAAAAGTTCACTTTAATGTTACAAACACTTGAAAATAACTTGAGTACTGAGGGTTCTTGCAATCTCTTACATAAGCCTTTTTTTGTCATTTTATCTTTAAATGTCACTCCTTATGATGGTCTCCACTTTCCTGCCAGCTTTATTTACATTCCACTGACTCTGTTTTGTTAAATCCCTTGATCATGAAATGCATGCCATAATAGGGGGCTGTCGTGTTTGCCCCTTTAACATATGAGGGCTTTGTGCTCTTTGTTTCGGAGAATTGTTTTGGAGGTTGTCATATTCATCAGCAGTGTACTTATTAAAGCTTCAGCTAATGATGACGTGCATTGACACCGAGACATTTGGTGGGATGTTAACTGTTCTGCATTCTCCACACTTTACAAAATGAGACACATTTTCTAGCTAATACAGCACATAAATGATCACAATAGATCTCTTGTGTTTTTTTGAAAATCAACATGTTAATTGGTAATGCAATCTTGCTGTTGTAATCATAAGTAGTTAATGAGTGTTTTAACTGATTCTCAACTGTTTACAACTGTTTGGTTAAAAACTACAGGATGTAGTTTTTAATCATAAACAGCAATGCTAAATGCACACAATAAAATGCAGCTAATTGTATAATTGTTTGTAGCAAGAATTTGTGGCAATTATGCGTTGCAGCGTATAGAGTGTATATACAGTGTGCAGAGTGTATATACAGTGCCTTGCAAAAGTATTCATACCCCTTGAACTTTTTCACATTTTGTCACCTTACAACCACAAACTTAAATGTATTTTATTGAGATTATATCTGCAACACAAAGTAGCACATAATTGTGAAGTGGAATGAAAATGATATACGGCTTATACAGTCAAAATTTTAAGCAAATAAAAATCTGAAAAGTGTGGCGTGCATTTGTATTTGTTACGGTGGCGGCTCCAGCACCCTGTCCACCGCGGCAGCCGAGGGAGCCATCACCGGAATATTGATATCCACGTCCAGAACTACATTTCCCATCATCCCCCACTGCTCTGTGATTACTTCCGGCTATACACCTGATCATCATTATCTACTGTATATAAATCAGACTCAGAGAAGCAGCCAAGAGGCCCATGGTCACTCTGGAGGAGCTGCAGAAATTCACAGCTCAGGTCGTGTACTCCACAAATCTGGCCTTTATGGAAGAGTGGCAAGAAGAAAGCCAATGTTGAAAGAAAGACATACGAAGTGCCGTTTGCAGTTTGCCACAAGCCATGTAGGAGACACAGCAAACATGTGAAAAAAGGTGCTCTAGTCAGATGAGACCAAAGTTGAACTTTAGGCCTAAATGCAAAGCGTTATGTGTGGGGGAAAAGTAACACTGCTCATCACCCTGAACACACAATCCCCACTGTGAAACATGGTGGTGGCAGCATCATACTGTGGGGATGCTTT
>JAZGTJ010004097.1:0-32293 GCA_036877575.1 Botia almorhae
ACTGTGAAGGTGTGGACTATGAAAATTAATTACTAGACGTCATCTTAGGAAAGCATACCCTAAAGTGGACAATTCAGTCAGTGCATTAACAAATAATACTATAGTGAAGGCTTGCCTCATGAATGATGACTGTATACTTGAGAAAAGTTACCAAAACACAACCGTGCATTAATATTCATGAGCTACGCCTTCACTATAGCACAATTCATTTATGTGCCCACAGGTGAGGGGAGACAGCTCTAGTAATCCAAAGCTGCTTCTTTCTTTTCTGATGTATGACACCGTTTTAGAAGTTTCCAAGCTTCACTTCACCAGAGAGCTTACGTTCATTGCTGCATCTACAGCAGCAATTATCATCTCTTTTTTTTTACATGTGTGTGTTTGTTTTCGGCCTCAACAGAGGAAGCAGAACCCAGCAAGTGAGACAATGTGAAAACATGTTACAGCACTACAGATCCCACCTACTCAGAGTGAAAATGATACCGTGTGTGTGCCAACCTGCTGCTGTAAACCCGATATCAGGATGGAGTCAATCGCATAATAAAGTGCTATTTTACACATTCTGTGGTGAGGTGCAATTAAGGGTTTGCGCATTGAGAGAGGGAGAGAGAGAGACTACACTATATGTCTAGTAAAGAAGCAGAGATTATGGAATGTCTAGGTATGCATTACTGCTGAAGTAAATAAACTCCCTGTTTCATTTCCTATAAACACAAGCATCTTATTCCCTCCTCTTGGCTAAAACCATCATTATTCAGCATAATTTAAAGCTAATAGCTGTGTGAACATTTCCTCATTTCTTTTCTCTCCAAACTCATCTAATGGGTGATTTGGCCCTCTGGCCATTCTGCAGACATAATAATAACTTCCACTGTGATATTGTACCTGATCATATAGTCGACTTACATAGACTTACTGCCTGAATTGAAAATCTAAACTCTTTTGAGGGATTTATATAAACAGAATGAGACTGCATGTGACTGAATCATTTCAGTTAGCATTAAAATTTGCCAGCATTAATAATTCAAACACCCCAGAGATATTTAGTGACTATAGTAAGTGCGGGAAGCTTGAAGACAAAATTAATCGAGTTTAGACAGAGAGCACAGTTGTCTTATCAAATATTTGTACTCGAGCAAGATTATCCAGGATTTGGACTAATTAATACCATAAACATTTTCTACATCGGTGGAAAACTCCCAGAGCTAAAACCACAAACATGAAAAGATGACAACCTACTGGCATCTCACAGCCATGACAACTAATGCCCATATTTGGGCAGAGGGAACAGGAAGCTGTTTAGTATTCAACACACTCAGGCAGCATTGGAGGAAGCAGACAGGAGAAGCTGTTTTTGGAAGCACTGACATCACCAAAGAGGCACGGACTGCATCTTCATTGCTTTGCTTTCTCTCTCTTTCTATCTCTCTCTCTAACGGAACTCTCTCCCGTTAAGGCGAGTACTTCATCTATTTTTAGCTCTCTCTCGGTCCGCCTGCATTCCTGCATCAGTGCGTGGGCTGACTGCAGGCGGTGGGTGATGCGATACACATTGAAGAATCACCGCGCATCTCTTCCCACAGCAAGAGATTGAGAATTACTCAGATTTGAGGATGCAACGAGGAGGAGGGCGATATTTAACGAGATCTCACCATTATCCCCTACACTGAGAGTGAAGCTTTTGAAATCAAATTGCCTTTAGAAATTTCATTTCGATTACCTTGTGCTTATTTGATTTAATAGTCCAGTTTAGGAATTTAAGAAGTTGAGATTTAAGCTGACTTTATAATAGATCTATGGCCCTGTTTAAACCTCTTTTAACATAACATGCCATGTTTAAACCTGTTGATTTAGCCTGTGGTTTACCATGACCCACAGTTTGTATAATCTATCAGCATAATTAAGTTATTGGTTCTTTTACTATACACAATATAATGCTTTTCCTCTTAAGTAAGGACTCTTAACTTCTTTAAAGACATTTTAATAGCTCAAGTCTCATTCCCAATATTCTGCAGCAGGCACACTGAAAACATCAACATTAATGAATGGAATATTAATATTAATAAAGATAAATTAATGATATTTCTTGAGATAAAAACATGTGCAATAATATAACACACACACATCTCAGACATGTGACTTATGCTGCTTGTGAGGCCCACGCCTCAAATCGTACATTATTAATGCCCACCTAAGGGCCTGCTGCAAGTGCACAACATCCCATAATAATTCATAAAAGCAGTCTATCTCTGAGGTGCTGATAAGGCCATGAAAACAGGAAGTACAGTGGATGGAAACTTTGTCCCCATCCAATACTTTGTATGATTTCATTTGAAAAGATATTTTGTGCTCATGGCAGAAATACGTCGGTATCAATTATTAATGCTGTGCTAGGGACTCATTTATACGATTTTTCAAGCGTGCAGAAATTGTGGTGTAACAGGGTCCGTGTGGCTGATGCTTCGATTCTCACATGCTGAAACACTCAAATACATGTGAACGTCTTACTGTAAACACGTTTTGTTTAATGGCCAAGTTTCCGCATTGTTTTCTATAAAGCTTATTGCAGCATCTCACCCTAAAATCCACTGACATTAAATTTCAATATTAATATAATTAGAAATTGTATACTATTGTATTTTATCCACAGCAACTTAAATTGTATTGAAGGTATACTGTTTATCAGTTCTTGCATTCCCCAGGATTTGAACCCACGATTACACACACACATTACACATACACATTGTTGAACAGAACTGATCTGTTCAAAACCTGTCACTCAAACCAATCAACTTGTCTACACACTAGACAAACAGAGAACAGGTATGTGGCCGTGAGTCACATCTGAAATGTTCTTGGCTTGTGTGAACAGAAAGACTCTGACACCTTTTACCGGCATTGAAAAACAACAAGATTAGAAACAAGGCAAACACACATGCATAGCACCAAGCTTTATTTATTAGACAGCTGTGAAAGCTTCATGACAATGATGACATACAGAAACAATCATGCTTGTCAGTCATTCTAAAGAACAGACAGACAGATAAGACATGGGCACCACTGGAAGAGCTGTACAAACACAAGACAAGCACACCAAACCAGATTTTAAAAATGATGTATGCATATAAAGCATGCATACTGCAGAGAAAGTGATGCACAAACGCAAGTTTATTAAAGCATTAAAGCAAAAGCACACAGACTTGTAGTAATTTGCCTAGTGACAAGAGTCTCGGGTAAAAGGTCTAAGAGAGCGCTCATATAACGTTTCTCATTAAACCCTTCTATATACACAGATATTGCCGCGGTTTAACAATGCTGAGCTGGCAGCAGGCTAGAAATAGGTCTCTTGCAGCCCAAAATATAATCTCATAAGGACTCCAGTGCTGCCAGGGTATATTGTTTAGATATTGAAAAAGTTGGAAATCGGGTAATCCAATCTCAGGACGAGATGAGGTTGAATTCATTCAATAATAGCCTTTTACTGTTGAAATTAGAGTGGGGATTGTGAACTCTACCGAATAAGCAGTCAATGAACACCAACTTGAAAAGAAAAGATCAGGAAAAAAGAGAAAAATGTTTCTGAGATTAAAAATGAAACCATAACCAGCTCCCATGATCAGCTTCCATAAATAGGCCACGACCATCCTGTCCTCCAAGATGAAAAACAGTCACTGTGGTTTTGTCAAGTAAGATGTTCCTGGATCAACATCTTGTGTTGGTCCTGGAACAACATTTTCTTCAAAGAAACAGTCCTAACCTAAACTCCACCAAGCTATAACTTACCCATAAAATTAGGGGAAACTTGTGAGTTGATAATACTGGAATTCAAGCCCTAAATCTAGTCCAATGCCTAAACCTAACATTGACCCTAATCCTACAATCTGATTGGTTGACAGAAAGACTGATCCAGGACCAACGATATTGATCCAGAAACACATCCTGCTTGGTGAAATCTTTCACCACCAAGGTCTGAAAGTCACTTTCTACTGTCTCGCCCTTCACGCGGAGTGATGCACCAAATCGGCAGCCAGACAGCAGGACTTGTTTGCTTGAAGTTGATCACTGAGGCATTCCACAAAAACAGACCCAGTCCCTGATCAATAAATTTCCCCTTGGGTATCAATAAAATCTCTCCAGATATAAATTATATAATCCTTAGAGATACATGAGATGTGGCTGGTGGAAAGAATAGCAACAGATCTATAATTCCAGGAAAGGTACATTTCCTGAAGTTATTTGTAAGTTCTTATTAGTATTTGGTGTTTCAATGGAAGCACCTATGGTGTTGATTGTTAGGTTTAGTTATTGCTAAGCAGATGGCACAGCATAGGTCACTTACGAATAATAGATGGACAGAAATGCCAGTGAGGAAAAAACTGTTTATCATTTGACTTCAGATATGTTTTT
The DNA here is from genome assembly GCA_036877575.1 of Botia almorhae. Classification (NCBI taxonomy): domain Eukaryota; kingdom Metazoa; phylum Chordata; class Actinopteri; order Cypriniformes; family Botiidae; genus Botia; species Botia almorhae. Next base: position 4,408 of record JAZGTJ010004097.1, read on the forward strand.
TGAATCTCATAGCATGAATTAGATAACTTTGCATATTAAATTTCTCATGGGCATGTTGCATAATAATTTATAGGGAATTATTCATACTAGGACTAGAAAAAAATCACAGATGCATCTTGATGCTCCATCAAAAGATTCTGCACTGATGTAGAAAAATTCACTGCATTCAAAACTCACATTAATTAACAAAAATGACCTAAACTATCCTAATGCAAATTATGTAAAATTGCAAACGCATATTACAGAAAAATAATCACACCCTTATTGTATTGTTGAAAATCTATGACGCATCAGTGTCAATGCTGCATTGTGACTCCTGAATCAAAATGTAAATGAATTGTGAGCTGTCCAAAGACCCCTAATTTATAGAGTGGGAAGCAATTTTATAGAGACATGGAAGTAGACAATAGGGTAGAATGAACACAATGCAACCAGTCACCAACGAGCAAACCTGCAGAGTGTGTGAATGTGCACGTTTGTACATATGTATTATGTCCAAAGATACAGTCTTACATATGCTATACTATGCACTCCAAGCACACACATGAACCATTATCTTAGTCTCTTTTTGCAATCCCCCTACCAACCACAGGGGGCACTGCAGCTACAGTCTATAACTCACCAAGATCCTTAGAGCCGTGACTTTCGCTGGCCAGCTCTCCCATCCGCACCAGTGCGTCGAAGTAGCCTTTTGCTGCAAATGTCACACCTGGAAACATGGAAGCATTTGGCAAATAAGAATCGGGAGTGTTCTAACGTCTGTCCTTCACACCCGAAGCTTCCCTTAACCCACAGGTGTCATATCTATGGAGAGAGGAGTGGTGGATGGGAGCGTTTTAAACTATATATGTTCTATGATGGCTCTGCCAGAGAACTGGGGGGTGGGGGGTGGAGCTTGTGATTGGTGAGCGATGAATAGCAAAGATACTATTTCTATAAAAAAAATCAAAGCTTGGTGCCCTCCAAAACTTAACATTCACATCAGATAGCGCATTACTGAGAGCAATCACTCATTCTGTGTGAGGTCTCACCACAGGGGCCCCCGTGCCTCTTCTACATCCCTATGGCAAAGAAGAGCTTGCTGAAAATCAGACTCTTTCTAAACCAGAGGATCACGGCAGTTTAACAAAGCGAGAGCGCGCCAGAAGGCACAAAGCGTCTTGAAACACAGTAAACTTTAGAATCAGAAGGTACTGAGCAAGTGGTTAGTGAAGATTATTGTGAGGAGCAATAGATAAAAGCAAGTCCTGCTTTGACTTCAGTCACAGACTTCATAATTACTTGATTTGAACTGTTCTGTGTTAAAAAAAATTAACTCATTTCAGGGTAGACGTGTAAGACAAGTTTTGCCTTAACTACAATTGACAGACTTCATAGTTACCTCATTTTAACTACTCTGAATATTGAAAACGAACTCGAATTTCAGGGTATAGTCATTAAGAAATAGCAGTAGAGTCCATTCAATATGCTGAAAAGACTAAAGATCATGTGGAATTTTTTGAAGTTTTTGTTTAAAGAAAACGTTAGGGAAACATACTTTCAATGTTTCCGGGTACACAACATTATGACATGGCTTACATCCATGTTGTCGTCCACATCAAATTTCATATGGTGCCTACCCTGGTCAACAGTATGCAATGATGCAATGTTGCCTATAGATTTACTGCATTTAATCCTAATTCAATTCAGGAGGGGTGTTTAGATGAAGATGGCGAGTATATACTAGCTACTCCAATGGCAGCCCTGTCACGTGTAAATGTATAGACTTATTTGATACCGTCTGTGCAAATCCCTGACTCGAGACAAGGTGCGTCCTGGTTGTGGCGGATTAGAGGGGGAAATCTGGGGGCTTTGGTGCTCCAGCGGTTGGTGGGGGGATAGGCTGAGTGGTGATGGGTAAAGGAACGAGGCAGAGAGCAGAAGAAAAGAGGATTACAGGGGTCTGAAAAATAGGGCCAGTAGAAAGGACAGAGAAGCCTCTCCAACGCTCTCTGAGGGTTTAGCATACACTGATCAGCCTCAGAAGGCAATCCAACATTTAACCTACAGAACAGCTCAATCGAGACCCTGTTTCTGTGCAGAGAGAAATCTCCGTTGAAAATGGACTTAAATACTTGAATACTATTTAATTATTCTCTTTTTTACCTCCAACCCCCGTTTCCAAACTTAGACTGTGATTTAAAAGAGTCCTAAAAAGTCCCTATGAGGGCATTTCCAACCCCTCAGACAGACAAAAATACCTAATTTCCTTTCTTTCTATCATTTCTAACAGCTTATCTCATTCATCTATAGCGATAAAAGAAACGCAAATAGACTGCCAACAATTAATTCTTCGCTGTCCATTCTCCTTTTCTTGTACCACGTAATTCCATGTTCTTTAAATGACTCATTATTCACATAACACCACTTAAAACAACCCAAAACAACCCAAAGTTTGCGAATGCCCGAGTGGCCACCATCTGCACTAGTCATTAGTGGGTACGGTGTAGGCTTTCCGCTCTGCTGCCCACAAGGACTGGCACATTTACAGCTCCAGCAAATCCCCATGATGGATTCCGTGTACCACCTAAACTGCAGCCAACGTTGATCCGCAAGGGTGGAGTGCAAATGTCACTCCATTTGGCAGTTTCTTTAACCTTATCAATCAGACTCTCACACACACACACATTCTTGTGGTCAGTCCCTCCAGGGCTTTGATCTTTTGCTTGTATTTTCTGCCTCATAAAATATAAGATGAAGTCTGGGACGGTGAGTGGAATGGTCCTCTGCAGTCCTTGGCACGGTGATGAAGCTCTACAGGGATGCTGCGCTTGTAAGGAAGTTTCTACTCTGTCCGTGGTGCTGAACAGAAACTACACTGAGATAAACAACGTGGTAGATTTATTATTTACATTAATATGATTCATATATAAACACTGTCTACATTGTTAAATGACATCCTATAGGTTGTCTACTGTTTAAAGCTTTAACTAGCCTTAACAACTACATGTAATTGTTATATATATTTTACATCTTAAGTCTTTTTTCTATTATCATCAAGTTTTTCTTTTGTAAACCACCATTTTTGTATTAGTGTCCATTATGTGTTGAACAACAAGACAATTGGATTAAGCAAAGTGACAACTGTATTTTCCTGCAGTGTGCATGTATTGTGTATCGTGTCGTGTCTTTAATTAATTGTAGTTGGTTAACATATGTGTTTTACAACAGAGACGCCATGCAAATGTTCTTTACAGTCACCCTGAAAAGCTGTTTGTTATTAGCAGTAGTCTAAACTGGAGAATGTTAGTAAATTGTGAGAATAACAAAAATGAAAGTAGAAAATGACTTTTTGTGTTGCTTGTAGATGTATACTTGCACTTGTACCTACTGCCCATATTTGTTCTCTACGCAGTGACGTACAACGCTTGCCCTGAATATACATCTCATCTCTGCTCTCCTTTCGCCCTCTCTACGGGACTGCGTCTTCTCCCAGAGCTCTCTCTGGCCTATTTACGCATGTCCTCTGTTCCATTTCACTCTCCCATCCTTCCGGCTCATATTTTTGCTCTGAAACACTTTGTCCTTGCCCAGACGACTCGGTCGACATCTCAGAACGCATGCAGGTCCACACACACAACAGAAACATATCATCGAGCGTCATTGTGTCTGACAGCTCTGCAGATGCAACATGCATGAACTGGGGAAGGAGGGGTGATGTTGGGGGACGCAGGGGTGCAGATGGAATTTGACATGTAACATTCTATGACGTCATCACTACAGGAGGAACAGGAAGTCTTCCGGCCCACAAACGAAAACATTGATTCTTAACAAACATTTAACAAACATTTAAACAACATTCTCAAAGATTTTAATATAAGACATACATTTTTATCTTAGCAATAACAAATTCTAGATACTACAGTCCTGAAGGAGTATGCAGTTCTCTTGTAGGTGCCAAACAACGGTGCTCCCCATAAGCATGAATGTTTTCTCCTCAAAATTTAACACGTACACCAGTGAGATGATGCTTGAAGAGCTACTTCACTTCCTGCTACAGTTCTACTGGAAGAAGCCACAGATGTACTCACTCGACAGAGCCTTCTCGTAGGTCTTTCCCATGGCAACAAAGTTCCTCAAGCAGGGGTTGAACTGCTCCATGATGGACTGCAACAGAAATAGCACAAGTTTAGTCAGCGCGGCAGCACACTCAGATTAACAGCTTCATCACTACTCGTCACTACAAAGAACTGGAACATCACTAACACACAGGAAGAGTAGTGGGGGGTCCCATCTGTCCTTAAGAATGTAGTAGAGATGGAGTAGATGAACTAGTTATAGACCAACTTATATCAGCCTATGTCTGATTGGTCGATTAACACCTCATCGAGTAATAAAAATTTTTTGTTTTTAAATATCTTTAGTGACACAGAATGTTGCATAAAATGCTCACTTAAATGCCATATAACAATAAAATATCGATCTGCTAATCGAAAATGGGGAGATCTATTTTATGATTGGCCAATGCGTATAATCTCAACGGATGAATACCAGCCAATTTATCGTCCAGAAAGATATACCATTCTATCACTTAATAAGATGCAATTAATGTGGAGATATAAAGAGAGATACAGAGGGAAAGAGCGAGCCAAAGCTCTCACAGCCCCCACCATTCAGAACACTCATTAGTGGGACTTGGAGGGCACCGTGCCAGTTGGGATTTGCCATTCTATTGTTGCTGGTGGGCACAGGCTGTGAATCTGTGTGGCAATCTACCTACAGTCTGACTCACCTAATTCAACATTTAAAAAATGAGCTGTACAGTGGGCTCATTTCTCGCAAAGAACTGCTCACTGAGACCTCCACCTTTTCTCATCTGAGCTTCAATGTTTCATTAAGAGCCAAATCTCTCTCTCTCTCTCTCTCTCTTTCTCTCGCTCACTCTCTCACAACTTGATGAATTTGTTCTGAGAATGATTCTGAAACCCTCTCCCCCAGAGTCACGCTGTTCCCATTTTTACAAGCTTTTTCAACACTGCTTGGAACATAATACAGCACGGCATTAAAAGAGGACGGAGGAATGGAACGCCAGGGTTCAAAGAGTGTAAACCAGGATACGATGTTGGAATGCTACAAAAAAACAGAGGATGCATGAATAAAGCTTCTATCAATGTAGCATTGTGCAATACTAATACTGTGGTGGCCATGGAGACAGAATGACGTACAAATGTGAACAATAAAGATTAGATGATATGTTTACAGAACTGGAGTGAAGGACATAATTGATGATGGCCACCATTAAATTGTAATGTCTCCCTGTGTTCCAGTTACAATGAATGCAGGTTTTCAGAAAAAAATTAAGACTAGCTGTTTCGGTGTACGTGTGTTTATGAATCTCTGCATGAGCATCATAAAAATGTATTTGCAAGATTAAAATCTGTATATTATCATATGTTTATATAAATATATATTGTATTGGCCATTAATCCTCATGCTCTATATAACATTGTGGTATTGTTTGTTACTTTGCTAACATTTTAGCATCTTAATCATTTCTTACGTAATTCATCATCTGCTGCATATAATCATCGAGTCTGTCCAGCTGTGCCGATCCTCCCCATGAAACAAAACACTATCCAACAAATATATAAATTCCAGCAGAGGAGATGAGAACGAAATACAGACACAGAAGCAGCAGGGTGGGAAGAAATCTAGGAAGAAGCTGGAATGTTTTCATCAAGGAAGAAATTACGCAATCATAGTGTGACAGATGTCACTGTACCACATTCCCGTGAGATGAGAATGCACGACTGCATGTACGCGGTGAAATCCCTGACATTCCGGCAATGATTTCTGTTACCAGGTTTCTCTTTGCATATCAGGTTATTGTGAAACATTTAAAATGCGGAATTTCTGCAGCACTGTAGTCAAGGACCAACACTGCAAAATAACTGTTTTCAAGCAAGTTTGTCACATCAACCAATGCCAAGCTGATATCCATCCAACACCTAATAATAACAAGCACTTACAACACTCCACTGGGAAAACTGTCTTTCCTTGATTAGTCCCAAAGCAATCAATCCATGTTCAACAAGCATGAACGAGAGCAACCAAACCCCGATTAGATGTCATTTTCTTCTCAGCATGGCTCTGTCAGGCACTAATCACAGATTACCATTTAATTTTGTAGCACTCCTTTACAGGCATGTTGATTAAGAAATAATTAATAGCCTTAATTACCAAACAAGATTTCATATTGATGCACATGCTATCAGCAGGACCGCTGATTGAGAAACAAGTGTGGGAAATTGTGCTTCGATCAAATTGATCTCGGCCACATATGACAGTAACAGGTTAGGGACCTAGAAACAAATGATTACATAAGATTGCACAGCAACTTTGCAAAAATATATAAACTCCAAATATATTATAGAAAATTAAATGGATAGTTTAGTTTAGGGTGTAAATTATGCTGGGGGGATAATATGATAGCATAAAAGGTATAAACAGCTCAGTGTTAAGAATGTTATTTAATTGTACCTTAAACTTACCTAGAATGGCAGGGTATGAGTGTATAAGAACATGCAGGCTTGAGCTTGGACTCTAAATGGGACTTTTTGCACACAAGTTGACTGCGTCATGGTAACGCGATGAGTATGGGGAAACAATTACTGTCTGTTGACCTAACAGGGTTGTAAACATGTTAAATTTTACCACAGATACGTCTTTATACATCAGCACGTATAAACATATAGTATATAACGTGTGATGCAAAACTATTGCAGTTACTCACAGTATTAGACAGCTTCGGGAAGATTGATGAATGTAATCAAGTCTTGTGTGGGTGTGTATCGGTCCAATGTCAAGCTATGCTTCAATGTCAGGTGGCTACATAAAAGTGCCTGTTTCCATCTATATGTCTTCAGCATACACCATAAAGTGATGTTGAAAGCAGCTGTGTGACTACTGATGTGAATTACAGCCTGTTAAGAACTTCCTGTTGTTTTCGGTTATGTCATACTCTTGAGGCCTGCGGCTCCGAGACAATTGAGTTGGGTAACAGATAATGATGGGCATCAATCAGTGTGTCTGAGTGGGTTTTTAACCTTAATGTCAGGATTTGTTTACACAGGTAACCTTTTGTTCTAAGCATTGCATTATATCAGCCATTACAAATCATTATTCAGTGCTGGAAACACAATAACAGTCAGTTACGAAATATATACTTAATATTATACACTCATTATAATGATTGACATTGACCCCAAGAAGTATTTGCATACACGTTACACTTAAGATAAAACTAAATTAAATCAGGCCTCAATGTCATTTTTACTGGATGTACAAAGTCAGTTTCTCTCAAGTTTACACATTAGTAACTGCTGCTAAAGTTCATCACATTTACATAGATATGATCCACTAACATCCACAAAGTATCTAAATATTAGTTCTAAATTAAATCTTGTGTTATAGTCAGAATAACGCAATGGCATTATATACATTCTTTAAGTGTGGTCTGCATGTGCAGTTATTCAGTAAATACACATAGGAAGAGTTGAAAAGTACCACACATCAAACTGCTGCAAGCTTAAGGTGACCCTACCTTTAAATGTGCAGTAATTTCTCTAACTAAAACATGTTTATTCGTGCATGAAGAAACCATGCACTATATAACACATCATGCATTACATTAACATTGTCTCATTAACTACAGACAGCAGCTGGCAATGCACAAGGCTCCTGCATGCATGCATTTCCCCAGAATAACTCAACCTTTAGCAATCGCATGTATTTATGCATGTGTGTAATGGTACTAAAACCAGCACTAACACAATGTAAACCCTTGTTTATCATGTTTCTTTGAAAAACCCACAAACACATATTGTCTTTCACAAAAGAGATTACAGGATTTCTTTTTTAATGTATGACTTCCTTCATATTTAATCAAGCAACCTCATAAATCAGACAGACAGCTCATTGTTCTATGTGGCTCTGCACACACAAACCTTCCACGTTGAGCAAAACACGGACTACAGATCAGGATTTACCATTTTATTTAAACTACGCCACTAACAGGGAAGGTATTAGACCCTGATCTAGGATCAGCCACCATGCCAATATGCTGCAGAGGCTGCTTTCAGCTTTCCACATGGAGAATCAGCTTCCTTGTCCACTGCGGATGCCGCAAGCCATTTAGTTACAGCTGCAACACTCCTACGAACCACCCCGGTCCTCATCTTACCAATTACCATTTCAGATGAGACCCTGTCTCTGTACGTGTGTGTCTGCGGGGGTGTGTGTGCGCGAGTTTAACGTGAACATCAGCACTGCGTGTGCATCCCACTTCAGAGCTTGCTAAGAGAGGTGAGAGAATAACTTCCTTGCCCATATAAGGCTCTGTCGGAATTCCCCCCGCATTACACACTGCTACAGTGCATTCCCATTCTCTGCACGTTTGGATTATACCACCTGATCACAGTAGGGGGAGGGGGGGTTTGTGCTTCATTGACGAGATGGAACACTGTGTACTTCTCGATCCCTACACCTTAATCCATTCACAGAAAAGCAGAGAAACGAGTGAATCACGATTTCAATTTCAGCGCAATGAGACAATGATGAATACAAATGAGATACTGTTTATAATGAATAAAAGGGTTTTGTGTGTGTGTGTCCTGGTATTCACTATGTTATGGGGACCAAATGTCCACAAGTTTAGTAATACCAGTAAATTTTGACCTTGTGGGAACATTTATTTTAGGTCCCCATGACAAAACAAGCTTATAAATCATACAGGATGATTAGAATGACAAAGTTTTCTGTGATTGTTAGGTTTAGGGGTGAGATTCGTGTAGGGGTGTAGTCCTCAATGTGTGTGTGTGTGTGTGTGTGTGTGTGTGTGTGTTTTGCACACAAGCAGTTTTGTTTCCTTCTACTAAGATCACAGATAAAATACCACGGCAAAGATTCCAGCAGGAAGACTTTCCCAATTATCTCCTCCTTTCTCAAACACAAACACGCACACATGACTGTCCCACCTTCTCTGTCTCTCAGACACGTTCTATTGTTTTCTTCTTCCTTCACCACCTTTATTTAGACACTTTGTTGGGTGAATCTAAAGAAATCTTTAAGTCATTTGGCCCCCAAATCAACAGTTATCAATTGTATTTGGCTTAACAGGATGTGAGCCCTATTCTTGGAGCTGTACACATTTCTTTTTGCATTATGTATATTTTTTTTAATGCCAATTAAACAATGCATAAATAATGCAAAAATTACCTATCTTGTTATTACTTTAGTGGGGGAAATATATATATATTTTTTCTGTAATTATAATTTAATCACGAGAATGTTATAATGTGAAAAGATTCTAATTGATCTTAAACTAGGCTTCTTTATACAAAATATAATCTCCTATTTATTTCATTCTCTTAATTTGGTAAGTAATTTACTTTGCTAGCCTGGTCATATCATCTGCAAGGCAAGATGTACAAATGATGAACTACTGTATTAAGGTTATAGTGATGAGAGTCCATTTGTAAATCTTGCAATGAATGTGATTACAATTCGTTATTGCTATCCCAGTATTCTAACCCTGATATCCACTCAAACCACTTTGCTAGTTGGCATGCATGCCAGCCAGTCGTATGTCTGTCCTGCCAGTGTCTATTCACAACAGGCATGACAGAAACAGACTCTACTTCAATCACATTACATCTATCATGCTTGCCAAAGGACCACATTAGTCCGCTGAGAAAAATGAGACGGACTGTGCCAAAATATTGCCACATAAGCCAGATCACATTTGGGTTTGAGTCAAAGACTAAATAGGTTTGTGACAAAGTCTTTAAAGCCAATATGCAGCCATGTAGCAACCACCCAAAATACTCTGGCAACCGCATAGCAACATGTAAACCATTCAGCAACTCACCAAGGGTGAAACAACTCATGTTTTCTTTACATAACACAAAAAATATCGTATAAAATGAGTAGATATGCATGTTTAAGCATCTGTAACATTTAGCTTTGAAACAGTTGTACATCAGGGTAAAATTACATAAAACATTTTAGTCAATAAATTGTTATGAAACAAACTGCATTATTCAATTGAATTGAAACAATTGCATTTTTTGAATCAATAACAAACAGATTTTCCTCAGTGCTCCTCAATGTTTTGTGCTATTGACATTCTTTTACATGGCTCTTAAAGCTGCATTCTGTAGCTTTCGCCTCTCTACTGCCATCACTGTTTGAAACATAAAATTGCAGGTTACTTCACATACATTAACACTGATCTGTCATGTACTTGCTAATAACAATGTTATTTGTTTGCTGTTGTATGAAAGTGCTGGAACATTTTGTGCCTGTGATGACACAATAATCTGTCATAATTAAAAGTTTCTCTTCCTCATCTACTGTTTCATCATCACTCTGTCTTGACATTTGAACAGCAGGCCTCTCTCTCACCTACAAAACACACACGGTCACAACTGTGTGGTCTCTCCCTCCATCTGGGTGCATAAGCAACTTCACTGTGTTTAACATTAGAGGGGGCATGATCCTGTTTACATAGTTCATCCTTTTTATCACCTCTATGGTTGAGGAATTTCAAATGTCACAAACCAGACAGCCGAGCACATGAGAGATCAGACACATGCAAAGAAAGAGAACCGTGCTGCATGCCAAGTAACGGCTCAAATAAATCACAGTATTTCCTTCTTACACTGGATTGTGAAGATTACTTTGGCATTTCATTATTTTAATCGGGTTACCAACCTTTACCTTTAACCGCAATACCATGCCACCAAAAAACTTCATTTGTTTTACAGTAGGTGCTGGTTATTGATAACTAATGCGTGTCAAATGCAGCCCTGAGTGTTGAAGAAATTAATAGTACCCAAGTCAAATCAAGACTACAACGTGTGCATGTATTATACAGGCATGTATAATGTTACTTGCATGCTGTTGTTTTCTCAGTGTAGAAAACAACATCAGGGGTCACTGTGCTATTCAGCTAAGAGAGCCGAAAGCAAGACACAACAGAATAATAAATTAAACAAATGGCATAATGAAGAGAGACAGCACAGTTATAATGCAGCCATCTGTAAATAACAGGTTTCTGCATAAAATCGGCAAGCTTAGCCTTTGATTTAGATCTCAGAAAGCTTTTGGGATAAACTTACTACAAGCAAGCACCCCAGTTCATTTAGAGGTTTCACAGACACTCGAAAACACAGACGGACGCATGCAGTCCAACATACGACAGCTTTTTCCCAACATGCTGTTAAGCTACCATCTGCCTGCTATCTGTCAGCTTACAGCCCAAAAACAAACAAAAAAATTAATTTAGAACAGATTTTAATGACATCTATATTCAGCTAAGGCTCTCCAGACTACTTGAACCGAGATAAGAGGAAAAATTTGAAAGTAGGGCTTGTTATATAATGGTGAAACCAGGGCACACTGGGAAAACAGTGCTTTTCTAATTACTGTGCATATAAACAAAGAAATTAAAACACGTCTTGAGTGAGCAAAACCAGGTGAAGAACCTCACCCAGAAATTATAACTATCGTTTAACAAATGCACAACTCTTGGTGTTGAAAACCAGCCCCACCCTGACACTTTATTTTCCCATGTCACACCTAAACCCACAACAAACACAGAGATGTTGATCTTGGAACGAGATAGAGATCCATCCAACAAAGGAATAGCATTGTGCGGGGAAAGCCCTTGCATTGTGTTTACCAATAACAATGAAATCATTGATTTAATACTTTATAAGTGCTTCTAAACAGATTTATGTGTTATACTAGTTTCCAACATTACTGAACTGTATATATTCTGTGTGTTCTCTTAGAGTCAGGCACCATTAAATGATGTAACATCTTATCAATCAAATGACCCTGAATACTCTTAAAGGAACAGTTTGCTCCAACATTTTGGCATTATGTAACCATCCTCATGTCATTCCAAACCCTAGACTGTTATCAGTGTAATGCTAAAGTAAATATAAGACCAAATATTAATGCAACTCTCTTTTTTACATACAAGAAAGGTGAATGAGTTTCAAATTATTATTGACTGAAATTCATTTTTGTGCTAATTTGAATATTAAGTAGAATGATATTTTGATAGCTATTGTAGTGGATGAGTAGAAGATTTTTGGTTAGTAACAAGTTGTGATGTAGACTTTTACTTTGCTTTTTTAAGAATTTAACACACTTTTATTATATGTCAAATATTCTGCTAGAATATTCTGCTTTTGTAGAGAAAGTCACAACAAGGTAAATGATGAAAGAATTTTATATTTCGTGTGAACTGTCCCTTTAAGAGCTACATATGAAGGGTGAAAAATATTCCTTTTATATTGCAATAGGAGGTCAATTTAAGGGTGGACATCTGGTCAGGATGTGGGCAGTGCAACGTGGTATGAATGAAACGCCCTCCATCAGATGATGTTTCTCTGACTAGTCTGACTGTTCTACTCATCGTGGGCATACACAAACTCACACACATTTACAACCCCTACGCTTTGGCAAAGGCACATTCTAACACACACAGACCGTTAGGTCTGCAAGACACTACCCACACACATACACACACAGACAAAGGCACATGCACGTACTGACACACATACTCTATAGCCCGTGAGACACTGCCCACGTACACTGGCAGATGCAGACTGAGTCACTCGTGAGTGTAGACGCGTGGATTTGAGCTACCAGAACCTGTGATATTACCAAGCAGCTGCCAGGCACACACACACACAAATACAAAAATATACACACACTCACAATGCTGCATGGTTCATCTTGTCCACAAAATAACAGGCCCTACTTTTTACATGTGTGACGTAAAGTTGAATAGAAGATTTGCCAGCAGATTCAGTAGACTACACGGGATCAGTAGATTTCCAAGTATTGGAACGCCTGCCGTTCACAAAGTTCTGTCTGTTCCTTTCACCTCACTAGAGGACAAACAGCACAATACTGTACCCAGATATCAATACTGTATTGTATCGCCAGGTCCCTGCTGATTCCCACCCCTACATATTTGTTTTCTGTGTGTTTTGGCTAATAAGGCTTTTAGATACCAGCAACAGTGTCATAAATTCAAATCCATTGAACATATTTTAGCAATTTTATATCCATTCCGCAGATGTATGCCACAAATGTGACAAAATCATTTATAAAGACAAATCCCAGCAGAGCGGTCAAATGTCTGTCAAAAAGCCTGCCAACTTCGTTCTTATATCTGTGAGTGCCGCTTTCTGCCCTGCTGGATCCTCTTTCTTTACTTCTTATAATAGAACACCCCACTGCGGCCTCACAATACCCATAATTATACAAATCACAGAGTCTAAAGAAGCCAGTGGTGCCCAATAAGGAATAAATATCCTCCAACTTGGAATCTAAAAGGGCAATCGAACCATCAATGCTGCTTGACTTCCCACTTCCCAATGCACCTACTGTACTACACTCAATACAACATAGTCCACAGGATCTAAATCTCTCACAGTGAAATCCATTATTCTTTGAGCGGGCCACCACTGATTACTTCTTAAAGAGGCTTACACTCTGGGTTTTGAAATATTCACTGTAGTATAAAACCGCAAAGCAGTTGGTTCTACAACTCCTTATGTCCTCCTATTTAAAAGCATCCTATCCATGAAATCAAAGAGATTAATCATTGGGAATATATAACCTCGATAGCTTTAGCTAATCCTTAGACAATCCACCTGTGCCAGACCAGGAAGATGTTAAAATGGTCATCAAAGATCATAAAAGAATCACTTCGGGTTATATTGTAAATACTCTTAGTAATGTTTGCTATTCATTCGAATATATTACTGATACACTGAAAATAATCCTGAAGAGGGATTATAAGGTCAAGAAACATCCAGTTATAAAACGAAAGCTTTGCCCATGCCCGTTACACAACTTTTTCAGCTCAGGAATAATAAATCCACTTTAAATTAACACTGAGAGTTCGAGGTCTTTGGGGCCCAAGGCATTATATGATGACCTTAGATTGACCTTAGGATCACATGACCTTTTCCAGGTTATAACAACATTCTTGTATGTTCACATGTTTCCTGTCAAGAGTTCTATTTCCTCATAAACACACATGAACAATCTTAAGCATTTCTTCCATCTACAGTCTGAAGACTGCAATCAAAGCTACCATGCTCTGTATGCTCTACCAGAGGTAACAAAATCCTAAGAGTAACCATTCAAAGTTCTTTAAAAATTGATTTGCTATGTGTTTTTGGGATTCAGAATCTGCAAACTTCTCCTCTGACCCTAATAGCTCATTCATACTCTATTCCTTCCTTGTCTAACCACGGATATTAACTCTATGGGTTGAAATTGACAGCTTGGACATTAAGTCTCTTAACTGATGTCTGAAAGATTGAATTAACACACTTCACTGGTTCAGCCGCTACGGTTTACCGCGGCATGGTGAGTCAGTTTGTTTAAGAGAAATGCGTACATATCATACGTTATAACTGCTATGTGTTTCACCAAGGAAAAGCTGCCAGAGAATAAAGTGTACATGCATGTTCGGTGGGTGATGAGTGAGGATCTGTGGAAGTGTATTACTCATTCCTGATGGGAGTTTCATACCTCATTACCGGTCAATAACTCATTTACATCACAACAAATCCACCCAGCAATGCTTTTAAGAATTAAATGACATTTGTACTAGCCAAACACTTTGTTTTCATAAAGTTAAAGAATGAAAACATGAGTAAATAATGTAAATAGTGAAAGTACACTTCACTTTTGTGTTAAAGTACACTCTTGTGTTTATACTTCTTACACAATGTAAGCTATTTGATAGACACCCGAAACTCACCTGTCCTGAAGCAAGTTACAGGTGAAAAAACAAGATTCCCGTATTTGGCTAAACTGGTTTATCATTGAATTTGAAACCTGCCACACACTAAATCTTTCTTCTTTCAAGAGCTTTATTAGTTAAGACTGTAGTCTACATCATTGAGCTTGTTGTCTATTACCAACTCTACAAGTTTAAAAGAGACCCGCGAAAGCACGTTTTAATTTTATAATAAAGTTTACAGTATAAATAAATCGAATACAACTCAGCGGAATAAAGTTCAATATAAACAATATATAACTTTATTGTATGAAAAATAACTACATACGACTAATCATGTAATAACAACTTTAAAACTTAAACTCACCTTATAAACATTCTCCGTTATACGGTGCACCTCTTCGGTCCGGGACATTTTGGAAGCTTGACTCAAAACCATAGACGAAAATATGAATTTCTGCTGCGGGAAAAGCTTTCCGACAAAATAGAGGAGAACAGGAAGGAAGAAGAAAAGAAGACGACACTTTTATTTCTCAGAGTGTCGGAGGCAGACAAGGATGCGGGAGCTTTTATACGGAACTCTCTCACTGCGCCCACGGATGCCCACGCGCAGCCGCCGGAGTGGCGGGGATCCACCGTACGCGTTTATCCCCGTCACTGGAACTGCGCTTGATATACACAGACTCCGCCTCTTCTCTTTCACCGTCTGCACTGCAAGCGAGCGTACACAACTGTAAGCGTCCTGCTTGTAGACCGCTTTTTAGATAGCAATGTAAGTAACGATTGGGCGTAAAACTGTTTAATATTAAAATCTTGGGTTGCGCGCTGGACAGCTATGTTGGTTAAAAGGTGCGTTCACATGTAACGTCGCCAGCAGTGTAGATGGACCCGACGCCTCTGGAGCATCACCATTGTGTGATGAAATCCATTCAAGCTGCTACTTTTCAGTTCTCTAATGTGACATATTGATACGTGCATGGCGTTTAGAAGGCACATTTCTGTGCCGCATTGTGAAAACCCATTAAAACAAACGCAACCATTATGTTAAAACGATATTAGTGTTTCATTGTCAGATGCAGCTCACTGTGCTTTTCAGCTAACCTATTCAGCTAAACGACTCTGAATTCCTTTACGGGCTATTAGCTTTGCGTAAAATGAAGAAATTCACTCATTCATCAAAAAAAGGTTCCTTAAGTTATTTGTCGGGCTTGGCTGAAAGGTTCTTTACGGAACCAAAATGGTTCGACTATTGCATCGAAGCACGAAGAACCATTTTTAGCGTCTTTGTTTTTAGGAGTGTTTAAATGTAAATCAGAGGACCCATTCTGTTGTTTTAGGAAACATTTGCTTTATTTCCGTCTAGCCCTGAATTAAGTCGCATGACTGCATCGGTGTTCAGAGAACAGTGCGCAGGGGTGGAGGAGGTTCAGATCAGACGGATACTGTAGTGGGCACTGCGCATTTCACGCGTGGGTCTCCGCGTGTGATGTAGGCAGGAATTCCTTTATGATCCTCGTCCCTTAACAGATCCTGCCCACACCACCAACACATACTGGCGCACTGCATTGAAGAATACTACTATTACACATACCAATAATATAACCACAATATTTAAGACTCTGAAAACCCACCCTGATGGACTGGCAGATGCATAGCATTTATGTGAAGCTGTTTACAACCCTGACACAAACACATTTTACAGCTGTTTTGACGTTGTTTTCCTGACTCCTGCACACAACCGTCCTCCTGGAGATCAAAACTCTCCTCTGAAACACCTGCCTGTAATTTTCAAATAAACCCCAAGATCTTGATTAGCTGAATGATGGGCGTGTTTGATTACAATTGATGCCAAACTCGATCCCCAGAGGAAAATTGAGCACCCTAGTTCTAGTGTTTCCCTGTTTTAAAGGTCAAGTGAGAGAGTAAACTGCATTTAATGGTGTGTGTACTCCCTGATTGCAAAGGTCAAGAAACCCAATCTGATACAATGGGCGATTTCCTTTCCTCTGGTTTTTAGGCCAGCTGCACATACACAACCCACACAGAAAACCATGAAGGTTCCCGGCAATTGCATACAACATTATTGAGGCTTTCCATCTGGAGGCCGCATCAATTGATTTAATATCGTTGTGGAAGTCCTATCTAGTGGATCTATTTAGCTGGAATACAAAGGGTAAATAAAAAGCAACAAAGCAGAACAGAGATCAATAGTTAAAACACACCTAAATCTCCTCGGAACAGCTGTATACAATTCAGGAGAAGCTGAATTTGGCCTCTTCTAAGTGGAAACCATGGATTTTAAACCTGACATGAGGAAAAAATCTTTATACAATTTAATTATGAGAAAATAAAAATAGAACGCTGTAAAACTGCCCATCAGAAACATAAAATGAGCCACTATAGCTTCGAAAACTGTGCCAGGCTCAGTTTTGCTCCTTAGCACATGCCCTTCACACTTCTCTTATTCATGGATCAATGTCTATTGTCTGACAATGTAACAGTTCAAAACTGAATCACAGCTGATCAATGATGGAGCCATTCAGACTGGTGGGGCACTCGCCCACTCCCATAATGCTTTGTGTCAGGCGAGATAAGAGCGGCACCACACACAGCTCCAGCCGCCTGCTTTGAGACAATGGACTTTCGGCTGAGCAGTACAGGTACCTATTTTTAGGTCACTGCTTTTCAAACAATGCTCCAACTTAGGCTTGTTCAAGTAGGTCTGTATAAAAGTAGGTCAATAAAACTATACTGTATTTTAAATATTGATTTAATAACGCCTAACTATAAAGGAAAACATTACTGCCTTACGTTGTTCTTTCACAGATTATAGATGTGAGGTCTCAGTGTTCTAAATTTTATTTTTAATATTACAATAAAGGAATCATTCTCATAATAAAAAGGTTTGTAATAACACATATAGTGACTTTTTTTTTAGAAAAAAACGCATCATAGCTACTTCCAGTGGAATCAAAATAATTGCCAATAGGATAGTTGTGGCTTACTGGTTAGAGTCAGACTTGTAGGTCACCGGGTTCGATTCTCAATGCTGGAAGAAAACAACTGAGGTGCCCTTGAGCAAGGGACCTTACCCCTAATTGCTCCCCTGGCACTGCAGTAAATGGCGGCTCACTGCACCGAATGTGTGCATGGTTTGTAGGGTGTTCACAAATCACTACTCCTAATGTGCACACACTGGATGGGTTAAATGCAGAGGACAAATTCCGAGTAGGGGTTACCATACCTGGCCTACACATCACTTCAATCTGCAGCTGACAGTGCCGACACAGCACAAACACCTTAGACTGCACTTCCATCTAGTGGCCGCTAAGTATACTTGCTCTACCTTTCAGCAACAATGATGAAAAATTATCAAATAAATTTTAATGTATCAGAATAACAAAATGAAAAGAGCAAGACAGACCTTACGCCAGTGGTCTTAATAAGAATGAAATCACAGTACAGTTACAAGGTATCTAGAAAAACAGATAAAATCTAAGAAATCACGCTATAAAAATAACCAAAACAGCGAGTCAGTTGTGAACCAAAACAAGACAGAAAAATAAGGTTTACGGTTCCAATGTCATTTGCTTTGCTTGTATATATCATAGCCTTTGTACATATGCATTTTGTACACAGTCTGTAATCACACAGTAATCATTCAGATCAATTTCTTCGCAAAATGCTAATAACAGGAGATGGTTTGAGAATAGATAAGACATTTGAGGAATATTATGTACAAAGAAGGCCTTACAGTGTTTCAGCACATTTAATTATATATTTGCAGATGTTTTGTCATGTCCCGTCTGGTTCAATGCACTCTGCATATGTTTTACACCTGTATTTTCTCTTGAGGATATGTCTGCTTATTTATAAGCGTTTACTTTTAAGTATTTATACAGCCTTTTTCTTTACAGAAATGATTTGGCTAGTCTTAGTTTTGTGTTCTTGATGTGACAAAATACAATAGATCAGAAACCTGGTTTTGAGACACTAAAGTATGCGAATAATTTGTTGAAGATTATTGTTATTGTTAAAGCAATGCATGCATTAGAAAATTACAGGCTTTGCCTGTAAGTGACAAGCCATAACGATATAACTGAAAGATTAGATAAAACTGCAGGGCAATTAGAAAGACCAGGCACTATTAAAGAATGACGAGTCATCTTCCTACTAAACTAAATGGCATAGGGTATGCTTCTGTATACAGTTTAAAAAAATGTCATGATGCGGGCTTCAATATCTAAGAGGAGGTCTTCCAATTACTCCCCAGTGTCTTGGTTTGAGATGAGCCCTTGAGGTCCCCAGTGGAACATCTACAGAGAAGATGGAGATGTGACAGGTGGACAGATCTGCATTTACACTGCCAGCATCTCTCGCTCTGCCTTCTTCTTCATCCGTTCCCTCTCCCGCACTAAAACATCAAAAATCAATTTAACTTTCTATTACAACGTCTCAATGTTTGCCCTTGGTAGCTAATATAGTAGCTGATACAGGTTTATTTGTCTCAGAAGGTCAGGTCGATCACAATGCATTCTGGGATACAGTAGACTACATGCTGTGCGTGCTGTATACTGCACATTTATGTTATGTGTATACTACACTATGCGGTAGTCCACAAAAACTGACAATTCACATATCGGGAATTGTACAGCGTATACAGCCTACATGCATACTTCAGTTTCAGCATGTCAATAGTATGCTATACTAAAAATCTATATGTAAGTATGTGTGAGACAGATTCAAATAAAGGGAACCTGGTTCTTGCTCTGGAATCTCTGGTAGTTCTTCTCCAGGCACCTCAGGAAGCTCAAGGTCAGCATCTCCCTGAGGACACACACACAAAATACACAAGATAACAACAGCCCTGTTCTAACACAGCAGCTGACATAACATCATTACCAAGAGCCGT
This sequence comes from Botia almorhae, assembly GCA_036877575.1. Lineage (NCBI taxonomy): Eukaryota > Metazoa > Chordata > Actinopteri > Cypriniformes > Botiidae > Botia > Botia almorhae. The sequence continues at coordinate 24,135 of JAZGTJ010004097.1, forward strand.
CAGTCTGCGTTAACATCACTCTGTCAAACACACCTTAGTAATGGCCTCCAGCTCGGCTAGCACAGCATCCTCATCCTCCTGAGTCAGAGATCCCGCCAACATTTCATCAATTTGCTGCAGACACAGACAAAGACGAATAAAACAAACCCTCAAGCCTCGAGTGAAGACAATGAGTACAACATAAACTGATGAATCATGCATATGAAGACAAAGAACATGCATTAGCAAAGTAAATAGAGCAAGTTGATATTAAAATGCACAAAGCTTCCATCCAAATGTGCTGATCGTTAAAAATAAAAATTACCCTCTGATACTCAATGGCATCATGGGTTTCGTCCATGATCTTCTCCACCTCATCTATGGACAACACCTGGTTAGAAGAAATAAACACAGAGTATTTTATTTGTCTTACGGTGCACTAGTGTTTCTCCACATTTATTATGAATAAGCAAGTTATGTTTACTAGTACTGGTGACTAGTAGTGTTTTCTTTCTCATTGTTACCTCATGCATTTTCTTTAGGCAATCATTGCCAACTTTTAGTCCTTCAATGACTTTCATCTCTATTTGTGCAAATTCAATATCTTGTACCTGTAAAACAAAAGTGGGTCCGATTGTGATTCGCATCAAGAATGGCCGATATAAACATTCTGTCCTTATGCAAAAGAACCAAGAGAAAATGACACAGGAAGTTGTTTCCAGTTACATTATTTTTTTAATTACATTATAAAATGTAAACAACCTATTAAGGGTTGATGAAGGAAAATCAATGAGAGCAGATTTCTATATTCTGGAACATCCTGCAAACAGTATCACATCAGATATAAGGTCATATCCGACATGCCCAAAGCAAGAGTCATTTACCATCCGCTCCAAGTTGCTTATCTGATTTTCTGTCTTGTCCAGCAACTGATCCTGGTAGCGTTTCTTTTTTAAGAGTAGGAGTGCTTTCCTGAATAAACACAAAAGACATACTATAAAGGAGTGCAAGATTCTGCATGTGATACAGAACTAGACCTCCTAGTTCTACAGGTAACACAGGCAGTGACATGATCTGTCGAACACACTCACTCTTTCTTTCCATCTTTTACCAGCTGTTTGGCCAGCTGTCTCTCTTTCTCCATCTGTAGAGTGATCTTCTTCTGATACAGCTTCAGTTTATCTCTCTGCTGCTTTAGTTGCTGATCACACACACACACACACACACACACACACACACACATAAATGCAAAGTAATAAAATTCAACACGACATACGGCAAAGCTTCTGTAGCAGGGCTGTTCACTGAGCCCTGTGGACATGAAATACATTAATACGGTTCTTAAAATATAAAAACTGCTGTTTTACTTTTGGAATCAAGCTGTCAGTCACCTTTGGATGATCTGCAAGCTGTATTAACTAATACATTAACGACAAAAAACGTGAAATCTACGTCGAACAATCTACACCCTTTAACAATCTATTTTTAACTGTTGTGAAATGTTTTGTAAACACCGTGAAATCTGAGTACCACCACCCATTCTTATGGAGCAAAGATTTATCTAAAACTGCTACGTAATTAAAGCCAACGGACAAAAATTGCTGTTTTTTATACGGGTTAAACAGAACAGGATTCAAAGTATCAATTTCCAGAATGATTAGCCAGTTAGCCACTGTCAAACTCACCAGCACAGCTTTGTCCTGCTCGGTTACCCGAGTTGCTTTCTTTTTCCCGAAAAGATTTCCCATTTCGATGCCGCATCCCCGACGCTATCTGTCCGGACAAGGGTGGTTTTTCTAGTTAAGAAAGTTAAGAAAATGATCATTCAACCGGCCTCGTATCTGTCAGTCCATAACAGCAAGACAGCGGTGGCTAAGCTGTGATGGAGAGAACCACTTCCTACCGGAAGTTCTTCACATCAAAATAAAAGCCACACAGACGTCATTTGTTATCCAAGTAATTTTACACTCATATTGTTGCTGTCTGTTTTATACAAATGTATATTACAGTCATAAAGTTATTATTATTAGTAGTAGTATTATTGTTACTATTATTTAATTAATATGGGTGTTCCAAAAGATGTTGGGTTTGCTGGGTAATAAGCTTATAAAATATAATAATATAAAATACTAGACAGTTAAACCAAATACACCAAAATAAATATACTGGTTTATTTATACATTATAGCATTAGCACTGCATGGACCAAATATGGAAACACTTTTACTGCTTCCTGACTGTTTTTCAGACCAATTTATTGACTAAACCAGTTGGCAGTTCTGCCATATGTCATATTTTATAGGCGTTTATAAATGTATATTAATTTTATAAGAATTGTATTAAATTGTTTTTTAAAAATTAAGCATTATGTTGAAATAAATAAATAAAAAAAGAAGATGAAATTAAAAGTTTAAAATTTGCCAGCCAGGAGTACATTAGAATGTTAAAACATAAAAACAAGCTACAAAACTAAATGAAAGCATGTCACCCAGTGTAAAAGAGTAATTTGGCAGGTAATCTTTAAGAGAACGGTGACAGTGAAATGCCCCTTATCATCAGAAACATCATCATGACCGGACGTGGACGTGGCATATAGTGACATATCTTCCGGTGTGCGCGAGGAAGGGATTAAACGTCCGTATCGAGCTGCTCTCTTTCCGTGAAAGAACTGCAGTCCCATCGCGTTTACCGGCGTTCAGAACAAAAACGGTGTCTTGACGACTCGTTCGTTAACTCGTCGAGCTGTTTATGAGGTCAGTTGTCAAACGGTCATCGACATTTATTTTTTGTTTATTTATTTTCTTGTGACTGTTAGCTTAGCTTAGCACGGCTAGCGCGAGCTGCGGCGTCGAGTCATTTGCGAGTTTTATTCACACCTGTTCACTGAAGTATCACATATTGCTTTCATTTCTATGAAACAAACGTTTGTTGATGTCGGATAAATGTTGTCAGACACACGGTTCATGTTCTGATTCTGTTTCAAACGCCAGCAATGATAAAACATCACAAATTAGCTTAGCGAGAGGTGAGAGAGAGGATTTAATGTCCTCGTATGTCCCTTAGTGGTTTAAGGAATAAAGTTGTTGCAATAATGCTGTGTTATAGTATCCGTAATATTGTTATTTAGTTTAGGTAGCACATGTTGGGTCTGTAATCCATCTGTCTGGCAAGAATGTTATGATTTTGTTTGTTCTGGTTTGACATTTGAAGTTAGGTTTAATGGAGAGTTTAGCATATTAAGTGTTTAGAATACTTTTTAAATAGTGTTTTTATTACTCGTTTCCCTTGTAACATTTGAGTATATGGAAATGACAGCACGAGACGAGAACGAGGTTGCTGTAAGGTTGTCACATGTTGTGTTCTCGGACGTCATTCTATATTGTAAAGAATTTATCTGAGTCGTGTTTATGTATGTTATTTAATTTCAGACAGATGGTTGGAAAATGAGCATATTTATATCTGAAAGTCCGCGCACATGGGATACTGTATACCATTACGGTGTCTGTTGCCTTGAATTATTCAACATTATTCAAGACTGTGTTGTGCTAGGGCTTCTCACCTGTTACTTGCTAGAAACCGGAGACGTATTTTTATAGCAGGTCAAGCTTTGAAGTCTGAATGCAGAAGTTTAGTAGAAAGTGTAAAATGTACTTTTTCATGTATTCCAGGTTTTGTGGACGTCATAACATTGTACTGTTAAGAAACAATTATGCTGGCAGTAATGGTGTAATATGAATCCACTCCAGTGTGCTTGTGTTTCATTGATGTTTGTGAAATTGAGATATGGGTGACACTGTTAAACACCATAGTATAATCGGGTTCAGTAATTATTTGGATAAACTGTTTGATCTTGAACTAGCGAGCTCAGAGTCCTAAATGCTTTGGGTGGGTGTGGACAACATTACTGTCTGCACTCTGTTTTGTTCTGCAAAAGTTACTAGGTCGTGTTTTGTTTATATATATAGCACATGTTTTAGTTGTGCAGTACTATAAAAGCCCTTAAATAGTGTTCAGAGACTAAGCTTTGACAAATATTTAATATTTATGTAATTTGTTTAGTCAGTAAATAAGTCAGTTAGAAAACTTAAACCTTATTTACTTTCTTGGGAATAGTAGAGGCATTAATTTTAAATTTTAAGAAGTTTTTTAAGAAGCTTTCAATGAAATATAATAACTTTATTCACCTCTGAATAGACGTTTTGCCTGATGTCGCCTGGGCCTTAATGTTAACCAATAGTCAAATGTCTGTGCTATGTGTTAGGCTACTGTTGTTTGTAGTCTTCCACATTTGTATGTGTATGTGAAATGTTGCCAGGAGTGAATGCAGTTATTTAATGATAATGAAAGTTTAGCATTAAATCGTTAATGGTAACAATGATTCATGCGAATAATGAGATCAGGATGCTCTTGAGATGAACTTGCTGGTCAGAAAGCCCCCTCTAAAGTAGATGCAGCTGGCTTTGTTTCAGGTAGATTGGTTCTCTGAAGTTCACTGTCAACTTGAAGTCAGGTCTGGCTTTATTCCGCTGTGAAATGTCATTTTTTTGTGAGAGAGCCTGTGCTACAATGGATGAAGTCTTGCTTTCTACTTATTTGTAAAGAGTCGTTGACTCATTCTTTTTTTAGACCAACGGGGTTTTGGGGGCAGATTTCTCTGTCAACATTTGCTGCAATGGTCTAAGCTTCAGCCAAATGATTAGCGAGAAGTTTTGCTGCGCCAGCAGTCCAGCGGCAGATGTATTTATACCCCTGAAACCTCTAACAAGACCTCTTAAGCACTTCTCAAAGCAGTACTTCATAAATCTAGATTTATTCACTCACACACAAAACACTGCTTATTTTCCCTTTTTTCTGCCCTGTCTTCAGAATTAGGGATGAACTGAAAATGAGTGTTAACCAGCAACCTCACATGGCCTCTCCTTATGGGCAGCCTCAACCTGGGTATCAGGGCTACCCACAGCCTGGCTACGGAGGCGCACACGTGCCCGCGGGCTATCCAGCTCAGTACCCACCATATAATGGTCCGGGCTCAAATTACCAACAAGGTCCACAACAGGGTAAGTAAGAACATACAAATCGATGGTTCTCACAGAAAAGCCACAAAGGTGTTGGGAAGTGTTTATAGTATGTAATATCACCTAAAGCTGCAATCTGTAACTAAACAAAAATCAGTTAATGAGCATGTACATGACAGATCAGTGTTCAAAATAGTCTTCTTACATTACATATAATTTAAGCTACAATTATTTTAATTTGAGGGATGTTTCAATTTTCTGGTAAATGTCGGTTTAGCTTCATTTGACTTTAACATATATTAGGAGAAGTGCATGAAGTAACCTCACAATTTTGCTTCAAAACATGGCGACAGAGAGGCCAAAGATGTGGATTACAGCTTTAACTGATCATGTACATTATGAATTATGTTAAATATGTAATAAGGTTAAATATATTTGTCAGCTGTGTTTATTCAGGTTTTTAAGCATTTGAAAAAGCAACAGTCAGATTCCTCTGTCCTCCTCGGTTCACCTGTCATCTCATTTCTGCATTTCATTCTCCTTCTGTATTTCACCACTTTCTCTTTCTTGTATTGCAGGATATTCTCCTTATGCAAGCTTTCCCTCTAAGACTCTCGCAACAAACTTAGTCTCTGACCTGTCCTCCTCCTCTCCTCTTGACCTAGGTAACTCTTTTAATTCTGCTGAGCCCCTGTCCTCTTCCATATTCTCTGCAGTTCCTTATTGGCTGCAGTTTGTCTCACCTGCAACCAATCAAACAGCAGGTTGCAGTCCAGGGTTCAACAGTAAGGATGGGCCTGATGACCCATTTGGACCAGTGCTGCATTTATGCTGTTAATTCATTTTGCACACATGAAGAACTGCTGTTAAGCACACGGACAAAAAAAATGTTGTATTTGTGATCCATGTTACTTTATTACTGTGTGACAAAGGTCATGGATTTTATTCCCAGAGAATACATACTGATAAAAGTCTCTTTGGATTAAAGTGTCTGCCAGATGCATAGGTATTATTGTTAAATGTGTTGTACTTAATCTCTTGATTATAAATTTAAACCAATTCATTCACAAGCTGTCAGGTTTTTAATTTTTTTGCAAAAAAACTAATCCGTTCTACATATTTAATTAAAAAAAGTGAATAAAATAAGAACTTAATATAATTGTTCCCTGCCTGCTTCAGTCCACAAGTCATACATTTCATTTAATTCCACGCTGCAACAAATCTAATCAGGCCCTGCAGGGATCTCACAGGAATGCAGAACTGTGTTGTGTTGTCACAATTATTTCAGCAGGTACAAATATTAGGCATTTTAGCATATTAGGGTAAATTTTCTCATTGATGTGATGTCCATTATTATTTGAATTTAGGATAAGTGTGACTCTAAAATCAATGCTTGTGTTCTTACAGGTATGAGAGGGCCTCCGACCTCAGGAGCACCACCTGTCTCGGCTGCCCAGAACTATTCTCAGTTTGGGCAAGGAGACACTCAGAACGGGCCGCCTCCAGTGGGTCCTCCACCCCAGAGGTCAGCGATCAGCTTATCTAATGATGACTTCATTATCATATTTCTCTTACATGTTGCCTGTTCAGAATTGTTATTCAAATTCAAATTTTATTTGTCACATACAAGATCATACACAGTACAACATGCAGTGAAATGCTTATGATCTTAATACTTCATGAACACAAAGTAAATGACATTTTCATGCTTTTGTTTTTTTCTAATTGCTTATTTAGGCCTCCAGCGTCTCAGTCATACACCCCAGGAGCAGTGAATCTGCCTGGTCCTCAGCCCCCATACAGCCAACAGTTTGGCGCTCCACCTGTCAGCATGCAGCAGATGACCAATCAAATGGCCAGCATGCAGGTTGGATCCACTGCACCCTCCCCTGCTGGCCCAGGCTATGGTAAATAGCAATTTCATATTTTTAAAGGAATATATCAGCCATTACATGGAATTTCTGTCTTTTATTCACCCATATGTCATTCATCTTGTATGATGTTATCTTTTAACGCATAATTATTGAAGAATACTATTTATCTATTCAATAGTTTCTAGTTATCATTGGTGTCAAGATCCAAAAATGATAACCTATAAAGTAGCCTATATGACTTCTGGGGTCTGAGGGTAGCTTTGTGTGGGGAACAGGCTGAAATATTCTTTTTAGGTGAACTATTCTTCAAACATGATAGAAAGACACAGAGCACTGTTACGACTGACAGTTGTTTTTTGTTTCTTCTAGCTCCTCCCTCTGTATCCCAGGCTCCTGTCTCGGCTGCTTACACACCTGCAGCTCCTCACACTTTTCCACCCACTTCAGCTGCTCTCGCACAGCCTCCGCCTACTGAAGGTGTGGCTCGGGCTGCTCCTCAATCCTACTATGGAACCCAGCAGCCTTTCCCAAATGCTTTCTCCACAGCTGGCCCCACCCAGCCCCAAGCCCTGCCCCCCGTCTCTCAGCAATCATTCCCTCAAGCTTCACCTGCCTCTCAGCCTCCTTTTTCCACAGCCCTGCCTACAGGACCCAGGGCCCATTCTTTCGGTAGTGCACCCCCTCCAGCCCAACCCTCTTTCCAAAGACCTCCTCTTCCCACCTCCCAGCCCTCTGTGTTTACTGGAGGTCCACCTCCCACATCTGTTTCATCTCAGATCCCCGGAGTCATGCCACCCCAGCCCCAACCACAAGTTTCCCAACCTTCTCCCTACCATTCAGGCCCTACCCCAACAACAGCTGGTTTTCCACCACAAGGGGGTGCTCCACCAAGGCCTCTCCTTCCAGGAATGCAGGGCCCTCCTATGGCCCCTCAAGGTCCTCCTATGGCCCCTCAAGGTCCTCCTATGGCCCCTCAGGGTCCTCCTATGGCCCCTCAGGGTCCTCCTATGGCCCCTCAGGGTCCACCTATGGCCTCTCAGGGTCCACCTATGGCCTCTCAAGGTCCACCTATGGCCTCTCAAGGTCCTCTAATGGCACAGGCAAACCATGTACCGCCCTCACAACCTGGCATTCCTCCTGGTCCTCCCAATGCTGGTATGTCAGGACCACCACCACAGCTGGGAATGCAGGGATATCCTCCTCAGCAAAATGGTGAGCATGATGCTAGTCCTGTTTTTACATTCATGGCAGTCTTTGTTTACAAACAAATGCCAGCATTACCTTGAAGAAAT
>JAZGTJ010004098.1:0-32291 GCA_036877575.1 Botia almorhae
TTTTATCATTGTAGGGCTCATAAGTGAGGCTGAGCTGGGAGCCCAGTCTATTGTCTATGAGGTGTCTACTATGGCGTATATGGTAGGTTTACAAACACAAGAACACGAGGTTATGTGGTCTAACCTGTAACACAAAGAAATCTATTTACTTATACTGAATTGAAGTGTGCTGTGTGCTGGTCAGTGGGTCAAGATAACAGCGCTGCATTACCAAGAAAGATAAACTGAAATTGAAACCTGTTTATAGAATCTTGGAACTAAGAAGTTTTCAATTTCTAGCAGTTCCACATTCAGCCCAGACTTCCCACAATTATCATTCCTTTGGATTATTGTTTTAATGGCACATGGAGTATTTTATTCCATTAGCAAATAGTATTTTGTTATCTTCTGCCTGGTTAGTAAAAACACATGGGTTGGCACACAAATCATTCAGACTAAAACACATACCTGTAGATTTTTCATTACCAATTTTTAAATTTAACTATTTCTACACAATACCCTCACTGTATTGCATGTTTGCAGAAAACAGAACCTACGACCATTGCTCTGCTAACATAAAGCTCTACCAACTGAAAATAAGATATTTAACCAGTTGAATTTAAGATACCAGTTCAATATAAGAATATTAAAATTGGCCACAGAAATGAAAAAAATGCATGAAAAAATTCACACTAAAAGCAAATGCTTGTATTTCTAACAAACACTGTTTTATAAACATGCACAATAGTTTGTAATGTTGTAATTATGTTAAAATGCTTTGCGTAAAGTTGATTTATTTAAAGATGAAATCATTGTTTTCTTCATGTAATTAAAACGATTTCTCTCCTGACATCTCAGTTTCCTCTGGGGTTTGCAGTAGCAGCCAGTGTGAGGGTGGGAAACGCTCTTGGAGCTGGAAACACAGAACAAGCCAAACTGTCAGCAAAAGTGTCTTTAGCCTGTGGATGTATGTAGAATCTAAGAAAATAGGAATATTTCCATATATTAAGCACTACAAAGAATGATTATGTTCTAACTAACTATATAACTATTACAACTAGAACTAAAACTTCAAAATTACTGAGGCACCTTATTATGTTCTCTGATGTTTAATTTTTTTCTTTTAGCACTTGTTTCATGTGTAGTGTCGTGCTGTATTACCGCTTCCAAAGACATTATTGGATACATCTTTACCACAGATGAGTGAGTAGCTACAGAGACCTGCTTTTCACCTGAACGTGTGACAGTGCTTATATAATGTTAAATAGTGTTGACGTGGTATTTATTAGGGCTATTCAGAATTCACCAGTAGACCATTTATAGCCTTACATGATTTTGCACAAAAAATCTTGTCTCATTCTAAAATGACTTAATAAATCATTCACATGTACGCTTCTCAAAGTGTTAATTACCAGAGATAATTAGTAAGATATCTGACCTTTGATCCAGATGCAATAGGAACTCAGCCGAACTTTTCATGTTATGAAAAGTAAATGCATGTCCTCATGTATATTTTCAGACGTGCCACAATATGAAAACAGTGAGATTAGCATTTAGCACATTTATAATACTGCTCTAATCGTTTTTAATTTATATTCAGACGAGCTCATGTCTTCTCTGTTTCACAGGGAAATTGTGGTCAGAGTTTCTCAGGTTATGATCATGTATGGCTTCTTTCATTTTTTTGATGCAATTGCGGTGAGCAGTTTTTCTTTTTTTAGTTTTTTCAAACTACTTTCCGAGTGGCAAAAGATCATTTAAATTTATAACGTAAATTTCAGCTGCTTTATATTTCACACTTTTCAAACATTATTTTGTTTCACATTCTCTTGATAGTAGAGTTTGTTTTTCTATCTGCAGGGTATAACAGGTGGAATTGTCAGAGGTGCTGGAAAACAACTGATTGGTGCTCTGTGTAACATTGTTGGATATTATTTTGTGGGGTTTCCAACAGGAGTGTCTCTGATGTTTGCTGTCAACATGGGCATTATTGGTAAGATTGTCCTGTAATTTGCCGGTTAAACACTAAAGTGACACTTAACCCTTCCATCAGACACCTTCTGTTGTCTTCTCTCTATTGATAGGTTTGTGGACCGGAATGTTAGTGTGTGTTTTCCTGCAGTCTTTGTTCTTCATCATCCTCCTTTGCAAAATGGACTGGAAGAAAGTAACTCAAGAGGTGAGTCATTCGTCCTCTTCCACATCATGATTCTCTGTTAGTAGATGATGACACAAGTTTGTCTTCTTTAGGCCTTGATCAGAGCAGGTGTACAAAAACATGAAGCCAAAGATGAATCTTATGCAATGGAAAACAAGGGCTGCACAGAAGGTATGATGGCATAAATTAAAGGTTTAGATTGGACTTTCTAAACTATGTTATGTTTAACTATTAGACTATGTTTTACAGATGTTTCACAGGTGGCCCAGCACACTGAAGAAGATCAGGCAGATGGAAACACAGACCTGGAAGCCTTCCATAAAGAAGAAGGAGAAATAACTGAGGCTGGTATTATAGTTGGGGAGGTTTTGACCAAAAAGCAGCTGGTGGTCCGTCGAGGACTTGCTGTTTTCTTAATGCTGCTTATTTTGGCAGGAGGGATTGTGCTGAATGAACTGCTAACTGGCTTTCTTAAATTAACATAATCAGTGGTTAATGATCCAAAGTGCCAAAACTCACCAAATGTTCTCATCTCAACAGTGCCTTTCTGAACTCAGATTCTCTTGGGGAAAACAGACAGCTTATATAAAGCACAACTTGTACTGATGATAGGAAGTTAGTATTTAATTAGATTGGCTTAATATTTACCAGCACATGTGTCTGTCATGTGGTTGGTCAATATCTAATTTTTGTTCATTTTAACCCAAACCAGTGTGAAATTTTTTTAGCACAAAATTGTTTCCCTTTGACTTTGAATTTACACCATTAGATTAAAAATATTTTTCTTCCGATTTATTTTCCTCCAAAAATATTTTGAGCAAACTGACAGTGTTGTACAGAGCAACACAACATTTTTTAGCTTCTGATGGCAAGCATGCAGTTCAGAAATTTTGCTACTGGCATAACTATTTCATCCTTAATATTTTTATTTATAATATCTTAATATTTTGTTGACTCAAGAGCAATAATGTGAGGCCATGTGAACTGTTGGAGTTAAGATTAGAAGACACTGAGCATTTTCAAAAGAGTTATATTTTCAATTGATAAAAATGTGTTCAGACTATTGTATTTACATTGTACTATAAACAATATATAATGTTACAATTTCAAAACTACTTACCAGGCAATCGTCCAGTATTTTGTATTTACTCATCAAAGCCTACTTCTGGTTACATTTAGGACAAGCTAAAAGTGCATTTTAAATCTTAGATGTATGTTTGTAACTTTTAAGAGATTTGCAAATGTTAGTTATTACTTCATTGGATGCATATGCAACAAAAAGTCATTTTTCCACAGTAATAATCACTGAAAAGAAATTAACAGGTCAAAAAAGTTTTTATTTTTATTTTAATTTACATGGGTAAAACGCCTACCTGTCTAATTTAAGTATTTTAAATTATTTCTGTTTCTAAAATTGTCTTTGTTATGCAAAGAGACAGCATTTTCTCCTCACCATACTTATGCCATAAATTGTAATTATAAATCAGTCTTAAATGGATTTTTACAATAGTGAATGATTCACAGAGTGAACCGTGTACTGTGTACTTCATGTCCATACCAAGAAACAGGTATATAAGAATGCTTTTACCAGTTGAATTTAGAAACGAATGTTAAACAGTAAATACATTTTATATATATATATATATATACATATAATTTTATCCCAAATGTTTGAGAGCTGAAAAGTGCATGTCTGGGCATGTAACATAAAAAATAAAAAAATTCTTTGATTCACTGGCAAAACTACAGTTTTTGAACTTCAGACATATTTTGAAATAAAAGCTTGTTTGAAAGATCTTTTACAAATAAAACAAATAAATCTCTCTATTTATTTATCTATCTCTCTCTATATATATATACAGTTATATTTGTACAATAAATACTATAAGTACAATAAATATGTACTTTTAAGATATATTTTGAAATTTGTGCAAATTGGTCAAACACTATAGGAGTTAAGTATAGGAGGTAAAACATGGTTTTTCAAGGTCATGTTAGTATGTCCGGCCCTCAGCGCATTGCTCGCACAGACAGAAAGCTGCTTGCACATCCAGTGGAAACTAAACGTATAACAAAATCTTCAAACAAGCAAATAACTTTTCACGTTCCTTTTCTTTACTTTAGGTTTATGACGCTTGTTCGACTAATCAACAGACTAATGAACACATGAAACTAATGTCCTCACAGCTGTCCTGTGTCTTAGGTAAATGTTTTTAATATGTTGCTTCAGTTTGTCATAACTGCTACTTCATTTAGTCCTTTTTTTAATGTCTGACAAACTCTGCTGACACCTGCAATTAAAGCTAAACCATGTAAAACAGTGAAGAGGTCGGTTAATAAGTCTTTAAGTAAGTGAGCATAATGTTACATAACACTGTCTTACCATGTAAGCAACGGCCCCCAACTCCAGCAGCACATGTTGGGCAGCAAGGTCCACCTCGCCCAGCATTCCTGCCATTCAGCACAGGGAGGTTTAAGGTGGGTTACCATGTCAATTATTTGTGAAAATGTGGGTTTTTTACTGAATGTGGCATAGCATGTAAATGTAAATAGCACAACTCAGATGAAATTTAAAAGATAAGTTTGCAAGGAAAGGATTGCTATCTCTGTGATCTTTAGTGGTGCACAAGCAAAATAATGATTAACAAAACATTGACCGTCAGGAATTTAAAAGCTACATTACATGATTAAAAACCAACAGGACAACTTTTAAACAATCTAACAAAATGGCAAACACAGAGAAACACATATAGACAACACAATAACAATACTTAAAATAATAATAATAATAAATAATACCTTTAATGACACACACACATACACAGCTGCAAGAAAACCTCCAATCTCATAGATTGAACATTCAAAACATCATGTGAGCGCTGAATATATATTGATAGTTTCATATGTGAGTCCTACAAAAAATCTTGTAGTGCTGTAGTTTATCAGCCTGTAGGGGACGACAGAGACAACCGCATAAGCACACACCATCCTTCTATATAGCCATTACTGCGCGATAAGGTTGAATACAACCCTGGAGGATATAATCCTTGCAAACACAACTTCATATCATATTGTAAAATTGTGTCCCCTGTGTATTTAGCCCCCAAGATACAGCTAGATGTTTTAGAAAATGAATGTGTGCATGTGTTTTGAAATATTGAGGGGACCAGCCCCCCATTTGCCTATATTATTAAAAAAATAAAAGGTTGTTAGTGACAGTTATGTTTAGGGGTGGGGTTAGGAGTTAGAGAATGGAAAATAGCTAATTTTAAAACCATTATGCCAATTGAAAGGTAGCTAAAAGCTGCACCAACATGTGTGTGTGTGTGTGTGTGTGTGTGTGTGTGTGTGTGTGTGTGTGTGTGTGTCTTTATATATTCCTCCCATGTCCTCAGGTGCAGCTTCTTCCAGTGTGTGTAGGCAAACAGCAAGAGACAAATAGAAATCTGTGAGATACTGTTGGCTGCAGAAAATCCCCTGCAGCCACAAACACACACCTGCTTATCACAAGGACCCTTTATGCCTCTGCTCTAATGGTCATTGGTTCTACAGTGTATGCATTGACAATGGCTTTTCAGTTGTACTAAAGATGGCTTTGATAGGCAGGCAATCTTGTAGATTATCTGTAAGATAAAGTACATGAAAAACAGTCAAGTATATTACACCACTCCCAGTTTCATTGAATGAAGCAGGTTTTAAAAGCTGGCGACAACTGCTGCCCAATGCTACTGCACATATTGGGAAGGTATAAACGTTGTACCTGGTTTTGCAGATAAGACACCTGCAGCTGGTGCAGAAACGTGACGTAGGCAAATTGATAGACAACACTGTACAAAATGTTAAAAATGTTGTTTTAAAGGAAAATCAATGTTTGGTAGTAAAAAAATGTTAATTGATTAACTGTGAGTTATCATACTATATATCATAAAACATATCTGATTTTACAGGACAACACTGTAAAAATACTCTGTAAGCAATTTTACAGTAAAAATAGTTTTTTGGGGGGTGTAAACTGTATGAATTACTTATTATTCATATATTATATATATATATGTGCTTTAAAGATATCTGCTGTTCCATTGCGATGGTAATACATAGTTACAAGTGTACGTCTTACAAAAAATGTGTTTGTTTTTGCATATGTAAAGCCTATACATTATCCTTTGCTTAAATGTTACATTAAAGTGTACATTATGGATAAATGTACATTAAAGATTTTTCCTGTCATGCTTCTATGGTGAAGGACATCGATATTAATATATGTTCACAATGTTCAAAACAATGATCAAAACAATGTTCACAAATTATAAACAAAAGAAACAAAATAAAGTGTGCTGAAAGTGAGAAGCCCAATTTGGGGAAAACACCAGGAGACATTTTAAATTATATATTTTAATTAAAACAAGACCAGCACAGAGATGAAAGCAGAAGCTTTGAGCTTTACTGACAGGAACAGCAGGGCGGTAAAGCCAGAACATACAGCTGAAAACTCTGAAGACAGAGCATTAATAGAGCCTTATGAATAACAGTTTTAGAACAGTGTAATACTTCAAAACATGGCCAATGTGTTGCTATTGTGGTCACATGCCACATGCCCCCTCAGATGTAAAGCACAGTGCATTTTTAATGCTGTTTATCTTTGACAATTAGGATTGTATGTTGTATGTGTCAGAAATTCACGTCTGTTCATATGTTTACAGCACATACACACTACAGTACTTCATAGTACCAATAAACTTTAATGTCTAATACATTTTTCTGAGGGTCATGCCAGACTTCACCCAGTGAGAAGGGGTTTCCAAAAGGCACCCACAAAAAATGGTTGCATGACCTCACTGACTACGGCGTAACTTATCCTTATTGACCTCATTTTATGAAATAATTTGTCAGTATTTGATTTAAAAATCATGAAATTAAATGAACCAGTGAAGCTGAAAATAAAGGCCCAGCTAATATTTTATTCATCAATTACAAACTGGCCAGAAGAAACCCAGAATAAGTTGATCCATATTATTTTCCCCAGCCTTACTATTTAGACAACAAAACAAAAAGTTTCTGTGAGAATCTTTTATTTTCTCATAGTTTAAGCTACTTTTCTTCAAAAATGGATGCTGTGCTTGTTCTTTACATTTATTCATTTAGCAGATGCTTTTATTCAAAGTAACGACGGGGCATTAAACATTTTGCCTTAAAAACCAGAAAGCAGAGTCTACGAGGCTACATTTACAAGTGGATATTGTCTGTTACTAGAGTGAGCAGTACAAGTACTGTTACTAGAGACAGGATGAACAGAAGGTTTTGTTTTGTAGGTAAGAGAATTAAAATAGGTTTCCCTTTTTCTCACCATATTTTTTGTTTCACCAAAAAATATGCAAATATATCATAATGGCAATACCAGATATATTGGATTTGGCACTATAATACAAGGTTACCATGCACCATGAAAACACCATGTAATTCTTTCACGTTAGACTACAATAATAATAAATTCCATAAATATATAAGAATATCAGTAAATGCCACAATATACTAAATATGAATACAGTAATTATTAAATAGCATTGGATATAAATGATAACACGTAATGATATTACTATCATTTCCAAGTGCATTTCCTAGATGACGGCAGAATATTGTGATGACAAACTGCAGCAGGAAGTTGAGGATTCTGGAGGTGAGACAGTACATGCAGTCTGCGATAGAAGGATGACCTCCAGATTTTTAGGGTCACAGCTGGAGCGCTGCCAAGGCAAAATTGCTTTTAAAGGTGTCACCACTGGGCAACATCATATGTAAAGTATTTCAGCATTCATATTGGCATTGATATTTTAAAAGTGATTGCTCATTCAGGCACAGGGTTGTAATGCAATACATTTTATAATATGGACAGTTGATTGTTTGCATTAGGTAAATAATACATAATTAATACGTAAAAATATTATACCAGTACTTCAGCTTCACTGTAAAATATTAATGGAGGCACCACTGGAATGTTTTAATATCTTAATATTTCTGTTTCTTCAAATAGAAGGATAGGAATCATGTGAAACAGGAAGGCATGTGCATGATTCTTGAATGTGCAGAACATGGGAGAGTGAAAAATTAAGGTGATTAATTAGCTTATCATTTAAGCATATCTATAAATATAATTAAATATAAATGTAATAATAAATATCATTTTAAATCATTTACTACTCACTCTGGCACCGCATTAACACAGAGTGTATGACAGACATAAATTAAAGTCAAAGCCAAATATTACTATTCCCCAGCATTGTGTGTAGCTCAGTCACGGTGCTGCTGGGGATAAAAGTGAGTGCTGGGGTATAAAAGTGAGTGCTTAAAAAGGCAGAGGACTCACCAGAAGCCTGGTTAGACGCAGGACACGGTAAAGCTCCCCTCTGTAGGTCAGGGGAACCCAGCAATGCAGAAAACTGCAGCCAAACAGTTTTGAATTTGATGTTGTTGCCTCTGTGAATTGTTCATTGCTCGACAGGGGGCCACAAGCCTCAGGCATCCACTCAGCCTTGTCCATTCAACCGCTGAGTGAATAAAATAGGGCAAAAGAGAGAGAAGTAGATGAGAAAATAAGGGGAGCAATTTAAGAATGAGAGCTGTTCTCAGAGTGATTTTTCAGATCATGGAGGCAGAAGCAATCAAATCAAATAAGGCTGGGACACTAATGAAGTAACCTGCTGCTTTTTAGACACCAAGAGAACCAAAGAGAAGCAGGTCACAAGCAAGCATTTTATCATTTCCAGTATGGAGCACAACAGCACTGATGTGGGAGGTGGTAAGGGTTAGTTTAAAGGGACGGGCTAGGCTTTTCATACATCTTGAACTCGGCAGTAATCTTATTAGGAATGTCTATGGAAATAACAGATTGTTGCTGCTTTGAGGGGACTGTGATTTTTAAAGCACAAACTTCATTAATGAAGCAAAGAAGTTAAATACTTAACAGGAATTGATGGAAGAGTGTGGTTCCTCATTTGCCCCACACAGGAATTCAGTTTTGGAGTCCCAGTGATAGCGGCCCTGGTGAGGTGGCCCTGAACCTGTAAATTCACAGGGTCATGAGGTATACTTCCTGAACTGACTCTATGTTGGGATTAGACAAATTTTAGGATAATTTGTGTCCTCATAACATAAACAGCATATAGTCTTGTACAACCCAAATGCAAAAGGACCATGTTAAAGGTGTACCAAGAAAATGTGATTTTGACCATACGTGCTTACCTAAATCAACCAGACACAATTTATAATGTTTTCAGATATTATTGGAACTGCATTCGGGAACATTCTAACATGCAAAAACATGCAAAAACGTCCTTAGTTTTATTAGTTACAGTATGTGTAACTCATGTTGCATTATTTGTGTGCATCTTGATTTGTACCAAACAGAAGTGACCTTTAGTCTTCATGCACAATATATTCATGTCTTATCAGATATGAAATACGACACCCTAGAGAGTTAATTGGAAGGGAATAAAAAACTGACACTTAAGCACTAAGATGCAATAAACTACAGTAGTTTGTCCTCAAACGTCTTTCTAAAGTCTGTCCCACATGTGTGAACACAACATAAAGCATGCAGATTCCCATGTTATTCATTATGATTATGTATTATTGTTATGATGAAGATTAACACGCATGACAAAAGGGGGTCTGTGACCACTAGAGGATTTGCTGTGATAACACAGGAGATCTGCCAATTACTGTTTGATGTCAGTTTACATTGTGTGAAAAATGTGATGTCATACATTAAACAAAAAAATACAGACTTCAACTATGGCTAAATAATCTATTTGTTTTTCTCTAAAGCAAACTATGTTTCTGTATGTGAATGTCAAGTATGGCATAGGCAACAAATAAATAACAAGAAAACGTATGATTTATGCATTATACAACAGATATATGTACTCATGTACTTTAAATACTTACTTGCACTTGCATAAAGTCAATATGCAAAAAATATGCCATATTTCATTGTCATCAAGGCTATCGGAAATTTACAGTATTGGCAATACTGGTGCAACTGGTGACTTTGAAAGCATGTGGTCATTAGTTTACAGTAGATACAGTGGGCCCCCTAGTGGATAAAAATTGAAACTGCCACATTACCACAGCCATTTAAATGTATGCATTTGGCAGACAAAAGCGACCTACAGGTAAAACTCCAACCATTCAAGTAAACATCCTATCTGTATGCGTGTTCTCTAAGAATCGAACCCACAACCTTTTGCACCGCTAACAGTGGATACAATAATTGTAGCCTTACATAATCTCATCTAAACTACATATTACACATTTCAATTATGATGACGTGACGTGAGGCCAAGTATGGTGACCCATACTCGGAAATTGTGCTCTGCATTTAACCCATCCAAGTGCGCGCACACACAGTAGTGAACACACACCCGGAGCAGTGGACAGCCATTGCTGCGGCGCCCGGGGAGCAGTTGGGGGTTCGGTGCCTTGCTCAAGGGTCTCACCTCAGTCGTGGTATTGAGGGTGGAGAAAGTGCTGGTAATTCACAATCTCCACCTTCAATCCCTGCCAGACCTGAGACTCGAACCTGCAACCTTTGGGTTACAAGTTACAAAAGGCAGAACTAACATGCACTAGCATATAGAATTGTAATGTAATTTTATAATAACTACGCATTTGTATGCGTAAGCAGGTGTATGATAACATTCATAAGTTTATTATAATTATGTATTTTCAACTAGTTTAATACAACTGTTTCTTACAAACGGTTGTGTTTCTGTTAATTCGTTATGTCTGGTTTGCGCAAAACTTGATGATCCATGTGATTCCAGCCTGATCCGAGAATGTTCCTAAGAGAATCTTGTGCTTCAATACACACAAGCAAATCTGACCTTTTGTTCAAAGCAGCTAACAATGGTCAGTGTCACAAATTTGCTTATTTGACTGGTGACTTAGAACTAATGCAGAATCCTAGTTTTTTATTTTTCATCATACATACAAGGCTTTCAATAAAATTGTAAACATTTAAATACTATTCTATGCTGTTTTATTTATATATTTTTCATAGATGCATACAACACTACCACATGTAAACCAGAGCATCATGGAATTTCTACACCTGTATAATATCAATCTGAAACAGCCAAGCAGATTTCACATACTGTACAAACACTGAAGGAATGAATGAATCATTTTGGGTTGGGACATTTTAACATGTAATGCATGTGGCATTGACACATTTTATAGAACATCAAATTTCTCTTATCGCAACTGTTTTTATGAGACTATATCTTTATGAGATTTATCTTTTTATTTTTTGCAGCCCACCTGGAATGTCTTAGATGACGCCAAAAAAACAATTCTCCGTGTTTTTGCACAACATCATAAAAAGGTCTGTGACCGTGAGGGGAGTTGATTCAGTTCCTGTAAAGCACTTTAAAGTCTCTTGTAGAACAAGCCTCCTCAGAGCTCACACATGCAACCTTTGTATTTTGTCAGGCATTTGAGAATCATCACATGAAAAGCTTTGGTAAGTAAATGAATTTTAAAAGGTTTCTGAATTAACGGCTTTGAATTTCTGAATTAAGAATGCAATTCATATTATACACATTCTTCAGTAAAATGATTAAAAAAATTAAGACATAAGGTACATAGACCTTATATAAGGTATATAAAAAGTTTTACAAAACCTTTCAAAAATTCTGCTGTTTACATGATTGTTTTGTCATTTATAATCACTGACAGATGTGCAAAGATGAAATTATCAGTTAGTATCACTGCACTCCTGCTGTGTTGTATCAGCAATGTACAAGGTACATTATAACTTTATTTTTTTTATTGTATTGTAAACAAGTGAAATGCATTCTAATGTTAAATAACATCTTTTTAACAGATTTTAACAGATTATTATTCAGTGTAACAAAATAAAACTATTTAATTTAGTTAATACCTGTAGAGACAATACTTGTGTTGGAAGGCTATACACACATTGGAAAATAATTACAGTACATTATGTATGATTTCATATTCTGACCAGCGGTCACTCTTGAGTCATGTCCTTTGGCAACTGGCAGCATTATTCAGACACAGGTTGAGGAAACTGTCACTCTAACCTGTGTGACTGATGCTGATATCGACCCACCTAACCAGAACGAACTGCAATGGTACCGCAATGGAGCCCAGGTGGATCTGAAAGAAGAAAACCGCCTGTACCGGAGCAGTCTGTGTGTACAGCCGGTCAGCAAAGAAGACAATGGAGTCATCTTTACCTGTCAGCTGAAGGGGGACGCTAGCATAAACGGCTCCATTGAGCTGGATGTCCAGTGTATGTTTAACCTTCAAAATATTTTTGAAGCGTCAGCTGATTGATTTTAAGTTTATGAGCGGAATTTTACCAAACCATAAAACTTTTGGCATCATTTACTCACCTTTGTGTTGTTCCAAACCCAAATGTATTTCTTTCCTTCATGGAACACAATATATTACATATCATGAAGATATTATATATAATGTTACAGACTAACAGCTTCAGTTGCCATTTCCTTTCGCTGTATAAAAACAAATTTCTCCTCTTGTATTCCATGAACAAAATAAGTCATACAGGTGTGGAACAACAATGGGGTGAGTGAAGTAATGACAGAATATGACATTTTGGGTGAACTTACCCTTTACGTTTGTCACACAACTTACTGAATACCATACCCTTTGAGTTTAATTCACACCCAGGAATCCATTTTATTGATCTCCTAAAATATCTTCTCACAGATTTTGGCACTTTGAATTGTGTGTTGCACTTTAACTAAATTAAGTTAACTCAAATAGATTAAATAGAGTTTCGGCTTTGTTATTCTCATTTTGTTTTTCTCTATACGTGTCTATAATACCAATAGTTAGGAGTTGGCAAACAGTGTCAATTACTGTTCCGTTCTAATCTTCGGATTGTGTATCTAATGTTTGCCTTTTTTATTTTAACATTTTTGATCTTGTTATAAAAGTAGCCTTTGAAATGACGATAAATTAAAGTTAATCTCTGTGTTGCTACTGTAACAGTTGCCCCAGATCTTAATAGCACTGAAGATATCTTTGTTGAGGAAACAAGTGATCTGGTTCTGTCGTGTGATGTCCACGCCAATCCTGCAGTCACTGTGGTCTGGAAAAGGGATGGCAAGATTCTTGATCTATCCACTGGTAGATACAGAACCACCAATGATGGCATTACCGCTCAGCTATCAATTCCAATGATTAAGCGACATGCACATCAAGGAACATATACCTGTGAGGTGACCTCATCTGTCTTTGGAATTAGGAGCAAGTCCTTTAAAGTTACTGTTGAAGGTTTGTGTTCCTGTTTTATTCCTATTTGACATTTAAACAGGATCTCTGTTTTTTGTGTGTTTATTTGCTTTGTATGTTTTTCTTTTAATGCCCAAAGTTTTTGTTATGCTTTGTTATAGCACGTTTAAGTGTCTGTCTAATCACCTAAAATTTATGCCAATTTTTCCCCATAGATAACACTCTGAAGTTCCCTCTAGAACCCGCAATTGCTGGACTGGTGGTGGTTTTCTGTACAATTGTATTAGCAATCATCTCCAGATTGGACAAAATTAAAAAGGTACATTAGTTTAATTTATGATCATAAACATTCAGTGTAATTGTCATGTTGCCTCAGGCCCTGCCATGGGGGGCGGGGGCTCACTGTGGTCCTCATTGGCAGCTTGATTAGTTGGATTGGGTGATGGGGGCTCACTCATTGCAATTCCGGCCCCCACGCATAAAAATTATGTCTGGAGCCTCATGAGTTTTAGTGATGGCTCCTGTCAACATAAGAAAACATGAGGACAAAATCCCTGTTTAAAAATGACAATATTACAAGTTTAAAATAAAAATGTAAAATCTTTATCAAAAAGAAACATCCAAAACAAAGAGCCTTTGTCTTTTATGTTTTTTTAGTGCTGCAAACGAAACTGAAGCTCTCCGAATAGAATAGCACATCAGGAATTCAAACCACAGTTATTTAAGACATATAGATTGTTGGACATCATCACCAGCCATGCCTGACTGGAATGCTACCACTACCGTGCTGGCAAATGGGACACAATAATGGAATCCCTGTTAAATCTGCAAAGCTAATTAAACCTAAATGCCTGCTTGATTTGTCTTTTTGTTTAGTTATCATTATAAGCTGAAAAGAGGTTTGTGAATCTTTGAGGGGAATGTCCTATGTATGAGTTTGTCCCTAAATTCTACTTTATTGAGTGCACTTAAAATGTGACTGCCTAGCCACTCCTAGTACACTGATGGCTGTTTGTTATAGATACAGTCAAATAAACTTGTTAAAGTGAATTGCGAACTGTTGTAAATTCTCAAGGTCAAGGGTTCTCTATGTGTAAATAGACACTGTTAGATGTACTTAGAAGTCATTAAACTTATGTATAATATGTGGTTATAATCATAAAGTTAAATTCCTTTGTTCTTTTGTACACTGTATTTAGTCACACGCAATATAGAAATGTAATGCTGATGAGAGCAAAAATAAAATTATATTTTAGATTTACTGGATGCTTGGTTGATTTTAAAAATGTGTTCATTTATTTTACTTTAGAAATAAAACATAAATCAATGCAGTTAAATAATTTGAGAAAGTGGCGATATTTTGTTGTTTTCAGACATTTTTTTATCTATTTTTAGACATTTTCTTCGTACGTTTTATTAACGTTCATGGTTTATTCACAATTAAATTGGTATCTCTGGATTTAACAGTTCAAACAAAAGCGGACTCCAGTTTATCATGACAATGCTTTTAATAGCAATAGCCGCTTATTGAGAGTGTCTCAGGTCGCGATGAGCCAATCAGAGTGGAGAAGGGGACATTTGTGGGCGGATCCTTTCGCCCAGAGGGCGCTGTCCGCCAAACTCAAACGTTGAAATTAAATGATAAATTCACCAGACTGTAATTTACAATAAAAAAAGATAGGTTTAACTTTTACTTTGATTATATATTGGGTTTGCCACGATTATGTCATTTGGTGTATAACTGGGACAGGCACTGAAAAGGGTGTAAGCGTTTAACCAAATGAACGGTGTGCATACTTTTATTTAAACCAAATCTCTGTTCTGCATTCTTAACATTTTAATTGTAAATGCGCATGTACATTATGTTATGCCTATGATCTTATTAATGTACTGTTTCTTATACATATTTGTCGCGTGCAACATTGCGTAATCACCTTACAATAAACATAGTCACGGCAAGCCTAAATATCATGGTGCTTTTAAATTGTGATTTATAGTACTGGAAAATTAATTTAATGTATATATTTATTTCTCCTTGTTAGTGTAAGTGCTCCTTGACATGATTTTTAAAAATACTTATTTGTAATCTCAGACGACTGGAATAGTTCATTTGTTTTCTAATGAATCCACCCATGGTAAGTGACTAATCAGCAGTCAACATACGTTGTTGTTTCTTTTCGGTTTTCCTGTAAGTTCACATGATGACGTCCACTGTTGTGAGCGGGGTGTGGAGGTTGCACACTGTCTTCGATGAGTTTGACCTGACAGCTCACCCAAAGCACAGCAGACGTTTAAGAAGATGCACTCCTTGAACTCAGGATGTGCGCAAACGACTGCACCCGAAGCCTGTACAGACCAGCATCAGCATCTCTGAAAATGCCACCAGGGAGTCACTGCAGATGAACAATAAGACCAGTGTCGTCTGCAAAATGACCTGCGAAACAAGACCTCAGTTGGGGATGTGTACAATGTACAATAACAGTGTACAATGAATGTAACACATGAGGTTGCATAATGATTCTGTCCTTCTCATGACAGGCAGTTTGATGATGATCTGGGCTCTGTGTCTAAAAGGCCTTCAAAGTCTGAAGCGTCTCAAGTTGATGTTGATGCTATTGGTAGAGATGACAGGTGAGTTAAACAGATCTCCCCTTTTAAACATCAAAAAGAAAGACAATAAAATTCATCTTGAAATCAAAGAGTATTCTCTTTATTTTCTTCATCTTTCTTTATCTGTCAATCTGCCAGCTTAGGATAGTTAGAGACACAATCATTCAATCATTTTGGCATGATGTCATCTCAGTTCCCTCTCATTTGACTGTTTCCTGTTTGATGGGACCTCTCTGACCGGCTGACTAGACCCAACTTTCATTTAAAAATAACTTTAATTTATCGGTCTGCTTGCATCTAGAAAAGACAATCTTGGGACACTAGTAGCCGTTAAGGGGTTTGCTCTTGGGAATTGGTGTCTAATTGAAAGCACAAGGTGGAACTAATGAAGTTTCTTGCAGACATGACTTTTATTGTGCTGTTACAGTTAATATCTTCTGGCTTTCTCTCCTTATCTGAAAGACCCTCCTCCCCCTCCCTTTTAAATTCCACACATAACTTTCCTACCGCCAAGATTTTTAAAGGACTCTGGAGTCTCATTACTTGTTGGGAATTCACTTTTAATTAATCATGCTAAAGGGGTACTAGGGAATTTTAAACGTCTTTGCCATTTATTGGAGTAAGCAAAAGGTGAAAAAAAGGTTTCGGGCATCATAACTTACAATGTCTTTTTGAATAAAGTCAAACTGTAATTTCTCTCTTATTCTGCAAGTGACAGATTTAGGAGTCACTTATCATGGAGTAAAAACTGAGGTAAATGTCACACTGCAGCTGCATGTTTTAGTTTTTAGCCTAGACATGGGCACCATAATGGGGAGTTATTCCTTATACTGCAAACACCCCTTACTGTACTTTGTACTGTACTTTTTACAATCCTGTAACCTTAAGTAACGTGACTGTAGGATTCAGGCCGTGAAACATTACAAAATGGTCATGTCCCTGGGCTACAGATCCACCATGCAGAATGTTTTTACAGGACTGAACCAGACTTCGGCTCAAACATAAGGTAGTAAGCAGCTGGGCTGATCTGTCAAACACCCGCAAGGCCCTGTGACAAGAAACCATCACTATGTTTCTTATGTTTTTTAATTGTATTTTCTGTGTTCATACTTATCCAGCTGTTTGTAAGGAACACATGTCATCTTCTTGAATGTCTGTATCTTTTAAGTTAAATGTAACTGTTTTTGTATGTATACTGTATCACTATGTGGGAGCATTTAGAGCTGCTTATTTTCAGGACAATTTGCATGATAAAGTATTTGTGTTAAGTCTTTTTTTTTTGTTAAAAAAATACTTGAAAATGTGAATATCAAATATAGCCATATTTACAATAAATATGCAGAGGTCAAGCTTTGGGATTGTATTAGAGGTTTTGAAAAACCACTGCCTAACCCTAAACAGGCATGGTAAGATACTGTGTTTACTAACTGTTAAGATATTTAGATGATTTTTATTAACTGTATTTTAGTGCTTTTATACTATACATAGTGTACGATAAGTGCACTAGTTTTTTTGATTTACAGGAAGGTTAAAATGACATGTAATAATTTACAAAGGAAACATACTACAATTATCGTAGTATGCTGTTTTAGCTGTTTTTTAAACCTTGCTAATTTTAGCTCTTTAAAACACTTGTATCAGATTTTTTAGTGGGCTGTATTTCAGCTATTTTATGCAAATTGTTCTTCACAACAATTGAATTTTCACAACTGTTTTGTATCTTTTGTTAACATATATACATTAACCAAAATGTGTCATATTTTTTATTAAATATTTAAATTCACGTTTTATGCTCTTAAATAACTTCACAAGTACATTTCAACAGATAACATTTTGGTTACATATGTAACCTCTGTTCCCTGATGGAGGGAACAAGACATGTTGAATTATTGACATTAGGGGTGACGAAGTTGCATGACAAAGTGAATGACAGGAAGGAAAACATGGTTTTATAACATTCAATAACACTATAAAATACAAATATACAAATATTCTCTCATAAATATCAAATCACAGTATGGCATGTTTTAAAGACACTGGATAAGATATAATCTATTAGTACATACTGTATTCTAGATCATAGGCAACAGTAGAATAGTTGACAGTCTTTACATAATGTATAAGTATGAAAGAGTAAAACAGGAATCAGTATGAGCAAAATCTGATGAAAAGATGGTACAGAAAACATGCAAGCAGTAGTCCAATAAATTATGAAATATGCTGGCAAATGATTTTCCTCCATATATTCATAGTGTTCCTGGTTAGGTCTCTTCGCCTAAGCTTCTTTTACCTTCACCCAATTAAATTCGGCAAGAAAACAGTCTTGTGTAGGTCACCAGAGAGTCATGAGGAACACAAAGATTCAGGTTGCAGTTCTGCTATAAATAGATGCGGTTCAGGTGCTTATGTCCATGGTTACCTTCACAAAAGACCATTACAGGAATCTGTGAACAGCTTTCACCACACACCGGTCTCCTGGCAGAAAACTACAATAAAAGATATTCCTCACACTGTTTGCTGGCATGGTTCTGTCTTTGTCTCGGTTACCTCCATGTTCCTCTTTTCTTCTCTTACTTGTGACAACACACTGGTCTTGAAAAAACGTTTACTTTCTAGTTGTTCCTGTGTGCTGTAACACCAATCACTTTAATGTTGGTTGTTAAGATGTTGCGAATCGATCTGTCATGTTTAGAAGTTTAGAGAAGATCAGTTCTTCTGTTTTGAGATGGAATCAAAATGTGTGATCTGCAAAGACTGTGGGTGGAGATAAACAAGATTAGTAAGAGGTTAGAAGAAGCAGGAATGCTTTTAATGCACTCCGTAGATCCGTTTAGACGCCCCCTCATTCCACACGTAATACAGCACACAATAATACTCTAAAGAAACGTGTGCTTTTAACATTGTGGCAACAGTTTTTATTTGGGGGGGTGGGGTGGATTTGAGGTCTATAGAAACATGATTTACTATGACTGCTGTTTTTATGAATCTTACTGGCCTGCACAAAGCCAAAACTTAAACCCAGCTAAACATCTTTGGGAAAAATTGGACATTATATAACATCAGTGTTAACCTCACATTTTTGCTGATGCCTTCGTGTCTGACTGTAAATAAACATATTGTAAAAGTGTGCACACCAAGAACCAGTTTTGGGTACAGATGCAACAACAAGCATAAACAAAGACTAAGAAATAATAAAGACTGAAATAGCTCCAGACTTTCTTAAAGACAATTTTTTTTTGTTTTGACTGGTTAGGTTCTCATCAGGCTAAACCCTCTTTAAATGAGACCTGGCTATATAGAGAAGGTAAGACTCTCTTTGTTGCTATAACTGTTCCACTCATCTGTGAAATCTCTTCATTAAATGTTGGAAAACTGCAGCCATTTATTCCCATTTAGCGTATCAGCCAGACACTGATGTTTGGCGATGCGGTCGACATCACATTTTATCACAAAAGCCGTTCAGTGGGATTTAGGAATGGGCTTTAATTTTTAATCCTTTCTGGGGTTAATTTACACACACGTCAAGAAAGAGAAATTTAGCATTCCCAATTTATCTAACCGGCATGTTTTTGAACTGTGGGAATACAAACATATATGTTCATTGTTATAGAATGTTTCAATGGTATTTACAAACCCACTAAACCTTTTATCCTCCCAGTATTGGAGGATTTTTCCTAAATTCTGTGCTCTGTTAGACTGTGAAAGAGAAACACAACACAAGCCAACAGCAACACTACCATCTGATGCCATCATTGTTTCCAGAAGCCAATTAATTCCCTTCCGAAAGTTCATAACAAAGCTGACATCTGTATCCACCTCTTTGCCAAGTCAGAGCTGGCAATATAAAAAGCCATTTCCCCAGGTCTCCTACAGACACATGGAGTCAATGAGCCCGTGTCAGTGAGCGGAGAACTGGGCGATCCAGAGCGCCTTAAGTGCGTCACAGCAACCCAGAAGGGAGCTGATGTCTTCCAGGAGCCAATGGGCTGCTCAGGATTTAAGCAGTTCAATACAAATGAAGGCCTGCTCTCATAAACCGCAGCCCAGCAGTGTTTGTCAGTGCATTAAATCAAAGATCATGGTAAATCTCCACAGATTTGTTGAATGAATGAAGCACTGTATTGAAGCTTTCTCAATTCAATCGCAAAACAAGTGTCTCCATGACAACCGCAGAGAAGCATCTTTAATAAACATGCATGCTAATGTTGCTAAACCATGGAAGGCACAGAGATGACTTGAAACTTGAAATCTGTGGCCAAACAATTAGTTTCTAAAATATCTCTAGTCATATCCTACTACATAATATTTTGCTTACAAAAATAATAGTGCTTCAAGGAATAGTTCACCTGAAATGAAAATTCAAATCATTAAATCATTACTTATGTTCCAAACCGCAATACCGGTTTGTTTGATGGAACACAAAACAGGATATTTATGTAGTAATGACATAATTACAGAAATATTACTTTTATCATAATTAACAGTTCATAGTGAGCAGACAAAAAATACATAAAACATCAGAAATGTGCTGTGGTCCATATAGCTTATAATCCAGGTAATTTAAAGCCATGCTATAAGCTATAATCATGTTCTCCCCAAAGCTCACATCCAGCCTGCGTCCCGATTACAAACAAGCTGCACATTTACAATAAAATGATGTAAGTGTAAATAATGACAGTGTTTTCATTTCTGAATATTCTTTTCAGCATAAAATATTCCTTTCAGTTCAAAACTTAGCAATATGAAAAATGCGAAATTATTTACTGTACTAAATGAAGATGTCACCCTTAACAAACACTCTTCTCCAAAACTAGTGGTGTTTTTTACAGTACAACATCTTGTATTCTCTCCTCCTCCTCCTCCCCTTCCTCTTGGTCCTCCGTGTGGATGCGAATCTCTGGTCCATCTTTGTGAGATTCGGGTTGACTCTGAGCACGCTCGGGTTTGGGGGTGGAGACTGACGAGGAAGGTGGAGACGGCTGCTGCACAGACATGGCCCGGCGCAGCAGCGGGGTGCGCTTGCAGGACATGAAGTCCGGGGTTGGAGACAGGAAGTCCGTCTTGGAGGACAGACCAAAAGATCCCTGACGCAGCACCATGCGGTTCTTTTTGGAGCGCGAGCCGTGCTCAAACTCCAGGGTTGAGAGGTGAGCTGCGTAGCCGTCACTTATAAACTGAGAATGGAATGGATGGAAAATTTATAAAAAAATACAGTGGTTAACAAATATTTTAACACTTTAGCTTCATTTAGTATATGCCATTGCATTAGATACAAAATATCTTACTAAGTAACATCTGCAAATAATTATGCTAAGCCTTTTCTTAGAGCTAACCACTTTTTGAGTCGTTGTTTCAAACCAACTGTATACAAAGTTATTGTAGGTAGATATATCACTATGGGATAAGTTACTATATAAACTATTCAACTGATCTGTTTACTCCGCTAAGGTGTCTTAGCAGAGTAACCACATCAACATGAACAGGTTCCATCATTGTGTGACTTAAAAGGGTCTACAGTTCTTTTAGTAAATACGTGTGAAATATAAGACTGCTTTCTTTAAACCACTAAACAGACTGCCCTTTACCTGGCACTGGTGATGATGCTTCTTAGATGGTCTGCCAACGATGTATATCTGATTAGGTGCGAGCCCCAAAGTACTGTACACAGACATGTCCTTCATTGAACCATAGGCCGCACTGATCTTAATGTGGCACTACGTGGAAAAAGCAATTAAACTTAATGCTCTTGGGTTTATCTAAAAGAAAGCAACTGGCAAACATGTTTCATGAAATCTGTGTTATATTAAAAAATTCATACGGTAAAACAAATAACAAGTTTAACTTTCAATTTACGCATTAATTTCAGCCCCCTGAACAACAGCAGGAAGTCAGGTGTAGATAAATCTTCTAAAATATCTAAAGGTTAGTCATTATTTCCTAGTTTTTCCTACACAGAAAACAACTGAAAAGTTGAACCACAAACATTTAATACAATATCCACCATCTCCAACATCTGAATGCTATTGCTGCATGTATGGACAGACCTCTTTCACCAGACTCTTGAGGAAAATGGTTTTCTGACGCAGGGGGTCGTGAACAAGACCTTCAGAGAAGAAGACCATCCCCTGAGGAAAGTTGTGCTGAGAGAGCCAAGACACGACCCTCTGCTTCTGCATATCAGGACGGCCAGTGATGTAAATGATCAGATACCCAAGATCCTGCCAGTGCCTGTAGAAGTAGGATACCAATAAATAAATACTGCAAACTAAAAAAAAGTTTTTTTTCAAATATGCTAAATGAAACGAATATATATCAGTCAAATCTAACAGTCAAATCTAATTATTATGTGAGCTTTCATTTTCAGGTCAGTGTTTTATTTTCTGATCATATTATAGGCGATTTTTGTGTTACCAAAATAATACATACATTTGATATGTTTAGGTCCTACACATTCTGCATAGCAATAGCTCTTAAAGCATGTGATTCATTGCTGTACTGCTTTAATATTCAGGGATGGTGCCAGTGACATCAGTGTGAGGCTGGGTTTTACCTGACCACATCAACAGCCCCTGGACGGACTTTGGGATCGCTGCCCATTAGAGAGACGCTGGCAGCGAAGGAGCCATCGATGCTAAACACCACACAATCCATTCCCCGCGGCAACACTGTAAGAAACGCCTCTGCGCTTGTCTGGTCACCTCTGTAGACAAAAACATAACCAACTCAGGAAGCAAATTCCTCCATTCTTCAAATACTGTAAATTAATATAGCTTACGTGAGCTTACAGTTTATCCATTAACTCTGTTTTTTACTCTATGAATACTTACTTGACCACCATTTTGATGGGGTAGACACCCACCCCAAGTCTTTTATTTGCAGGGATGGTGTAGGAGACCCGTCCGCTGCTACTGGTGACCACGGTGTCAAACAGCACCCAACGACCAGAGCCAGGCTGAGTCATTAAAAACACATCCACCTGGCAAACAGATGAGGTATATATTTCAAGCTCATTTTCAAATGCATATAAGACCCCAGATCAAGCTTCAGGTATAGTGCTTATTTCAATGTCCACAATGCTTGTTGTTATGGCAACAACAATGTAATTCGGTAAGTCTCTCTCACCTTCTCTCCCGTCAGGGTCACCATGTCAAGAGGCCCGTACATGAACCGGCCCACCAGCGTCTGCGGGCCATCCTCTGTCACAATGACATCATGAACTCTGTGATTCGCGGTTACATTCTGTTAATGAATAATACAAAGATTTTAAAGTCTGATGACGACTGTTGCATGCCAACTGCATCTGAAAAGCCTCTTGACCTTCAGCACATTGAGGCATATTTAAAGGTATATATTGTATATATATAATTGCACAACTTTCACAAACACAACCCCAAATTTTTTTTAGCCCTGTGCAATTCATCATACAGGTTTTCTCTCAGAATCTGACTGCCTTGCTTCTGATTGGTTACTACACTGGAGGGGCTGCTTCCTTATTGGTCTCTATTCTGAAAGCTCACCTCCACACCTAACCACGCCTATTGAGAGAATCTCAATGACCTCCAACAGTTTAACAGACATATTCAAAATTGTCGTCTTGTGTCACTCTGCGGCAAGAACATATAAACCTATTATGAACCCCCTACCACTCTACAGAGGCCGTTTCAAAGCACCTGCAGACCGACACTAAATATTCAAAATTAGCTTTAAATGGTTTGTCCTTTTAATGCCTGCCTTTAAAAAAATTCACCTTTTCACCAAAAACTACATTCTGTCATTGAAACATTGGAAAGATAATTTCCCTTGTCATTTACCCGTAGTTTGACATGTGTCCGTCTCCGAAGCCACTTCTCACGTGGGCTGGAGGGAGAAATGGGCATTGTGTCTGAACAATCAGCCTCTCCAGCCTTTAGGCAGTCACACCGCATCACCTGACCAGGAACACAGCACAATTAGACTGTTCATTTCTTATTATATGTACAGGACTGTGTCTCAATGAGCTTAAATGTACAGTGGGGCTAAACTAAAATTGTGTAACTGAATGCATTTAAAATTATTTTTATAACATAGTAATTTTTGTCAAAAGTTTATTTAGTATTTGCTTTGATGACACTTTGATGACTTCACACACTTGAGCTGGCATGTACTTTATGTTACTGAATGCTTGGCTTTGCCAGTCTTTTGTCTAAAGGAATTTTTGTGACCAAGAAATAGTGCAGAATTTAACATATTTCTTTGTAAACAACAGAACTTTCATTTTAAATTTCTCGAAGTACTGAAACATTTTCTCTCTGTAATCTCAGAATTTCCAATGAGGTCTTATATACATTTCTTTATAATGGTCTGTATACAATTCTTTATATTTTTTGTCTCTGTATGTCATTCAGCGGCTTTATATTACCACTTACAACGATTCTTAGTAATGTGCTTTTAAACTCCTCCCCCTGAATCGACGTCTTATTTGCTTTGACATCTGACATCATTTATTGAACACATTAGAAATAAAGAGCCCTGATTCGTATGTCTTCTGGCTGGATCAATGCACTTCTACACGCTTTCTAAATATAGTAACTGGATGACGCATTTCAGCATCATTATGCATGAGTTTGGCCTTCTCTTTTCTTCACAGTTTGCTCAGAAGGCAGCACAAAGGATCGACCACTGTTTGAGACAGCGCCCCTGTGGAGCCCTCATACCCATTTAGGTGTGAGTCATTACAGATTCACGTGAGGGTCAGTCAAGGAGGTCTATAACACCTTGAGGTATATAACACCATCAGTTCATGCTCCTCATGGCGCACATGTTTAAATTCTGCCGTTTGTTTTGAGGTGTAAATGTCATGTGAAATAGAAACCCAACTACTGATTGTAGTTAATTGTGTAACTACATTGAACACAAATATAAGAAAATAAACTTTGTTTTAAACAACATATGGCGTAAATGTGGTAAATTATGTGTTGTGTTATGTTGCTATATATGAATATTTATGTCATCAGAATGCTGTCATTGGGGAAAGATACTTTTTATCTCACATGATGTAGTTACATTATCTACCAGCAGGGGCGCTATGCTCAGCGCATCCAAACAGTCCATAGATCTGACCTACTGTGCATTGTGGACACAAATGTACATCATTGTGTGTCAAAGGCCCCTACAGTAAGTATTCTCTTCAATATATAGGCAACATAAAGAGGAAGAAATTTCTTATATGACAATGTTTTTCAATTTAGGAAGGGTTTACTAATCGATTTGTTTGTGGGTAGCTTCTAACAAAAGAGGTCTTGGACAAACTGACTATAGCTGACCCTGAAGCCAGGAAGGACAATCTGTTCCCATTGGACTAAGAAATGAATTGGAAACTTCTAGAAACGTCTTTTAGGAAAGAGCAGCGATCATAATAAAATAACAAAACATACCTACTGCAAAAATCAAACCTATTTTTAGAGATGGTCCAATTATCTGGCAAACAGACCAAGACGAGCTGTCAGTTTACTGTATAAGTTTATCTTGCCAACCTGACCAACTCCTGTGGGAGTCTTAACATAATTTTGCCGTTTACAGCTGGTGTTAACAGGTCTTAAGTGATTCAGTTCGACAAACTGTCAGCAGAGACGAATTAACTTTTTTCAAGTTTACTTGTTTATTTAGTACATTTATTTAGCACTATTGACAAAGAATATTTAGCAGGATCTGTTTCATAGCAGGACTTTCTTAGCAGGATCTGTTTAATTTAAGTGTGTTGTACACTGTGCACTCACCTGTCTGAGAATAAAAGCCACAACATCCGTGGACTCCCAGTATGAGGCATGGAACAGGTGAGGCAGAGCTATAGTGGGGAATGTGGTGAGCACATCTGGACAGTATAGAACGTAATCTAATCGCTTTGACCCCCACCACCTATCGCATACTGAAAGAAAAATAGATTTAGACTCTACATGACATGAATTGCAACATGATTTATACCGTGTATCTTAATGCCTAAACC
Source organism: Botia almorhae (assembly GCA_036877575.1). NCBI lineage: Eukaryota > Metazoa > Chordata > Actinopteri > Cypriniformes > Botiidae > Botia > Botia almorhae. Next base: position 26,010 of record JAZGTJ010004098.1, read on the forward strand.
ACATATATAGATGGCCTATATATCTCTATACCTAAGAAAGCCTGTGATCTCCATGTTGAAGTAAATAACAGATTTAAACAGCCCAATATCACCAGAACCAAGGACAAACACACAAGGACATGCTGCTTATTAAACTCACAGTGCAAGATGCTAACAGGCTCGCTCTGGGCCGATTCAATCTGCTCAACGTCAGGGTGGGCGGGGCTGCTCGAAACAGCTCGACGGCTGCCCCTGCGGGACCCGCTTCCTGCGCAAGACTGTACTGGGGTTCCGTCCACAGACACACTGTCTGACATGTGTCTGAGCACCGTGTCAGCTTTGAGCAGAAAATAAAAACACAACACAACAAACAGACAGAAAAATGGCAGACTGAAATTCACAGTTCTGACAGGGAAAACCAATCAAAATTCAAGGTGAATACAGCAGGTCTTGGTGGGGCAATGTTGCTTTTTTATGACATTTAAATACACATGTATTTCTATAGCACTTATTACAATTTTGCACATTGTAGAACAACAAACAGTTGAGGCATAGGGAATATAGTGTAGAGATTAACACAAAAGCAAATCATACAAAACCAAAAAAAATTAACTTAACAGAATACATGCTATTATTCTAATTTAATGTATTCGGTCTATTTTGTAATTTTCTTGTTTTCTGTGATGTAAATTAATGGTTGAACAGGATTTAATTCTGTTATAATAATTTTTATAATAATTTAACTCCAGCTGTTCTGTGAAGTTGTGAATGTATTTTCTCTCTCCTGGCATTCATTGACTGCTGTGCTTAAGATACTCTATTCAGCTGACTGTGACCTCTGCCTGGCTGCATAATGGGAGTAATTTGAGAAGATTTTCTGACAGAGTGACGCTACACTTCAGCATACTGATGATCCCACTTCATATTTAAATGCTCAACGTGACCCCATTTAACATGAGAAATGACTGAAAGAGCTTAACGTGAAAGGTTAATTTGTTACTTCTGTTTTCAAGAGCATGTGTTTCTGAAAACGCTCTGGTCTGAACCGCAGGTAAAGACTTAAAAATTGCAGCGCTTTTCCTAAGTAATTTACCTGTAAATTAATGATCATTTTTGCTCTAAATAATGGATAAACCAGAGAAAAAAATACCAATTTTTTTGCACTGCTGTACAAATATTAGATTTCCAGCTCTCAGCCAATCCAGAGACAACCTTGGGGTTAACTGAAAATTATAATTGAACATTTTACAGGTATTTAAACAAGAATTTTGGATTAAATGGGCTCACTCTTTACGATGATGTCATCCAGATGCATGCCTATCTCAGGTGGATATAAAGTCTCAGTGAATAGCTCTTTTAATGTGTAATATATATTTATAAGGCATCTGCATAAGCCACAAGGCAGATATTTCAAGAGTTTTTAAATCATCAGAATATGCATGCATAAAAAGTGCACATCTGTTCTGATGAAGATATATTAAGAAAAAAATCAACGTTTCCTTGGCAACTGAAAATTTGGTGAACAAGAGGTCTACTTGCTGTGATGAGTTACTTAGCATTTATTCTTTTACAGTGCACTGGTTTAAAGTTAAGAAAAGTAAAAAATATCTCACCATTGGCAGAATGTACTGTAAGTAGCAGCTAGCAGTGAAACCAAGCTCTGCATTTTATCAGTATGTGCTTTTCCGGGTTTTAAACCCACGACCTTGGCATTGCTGCTGCTGTGCTCTAGCATTTGAGCTACAGGAACAGGTCAGCTCTGGCAGGACAGCATGTGAATTTCAAACAGGCTCTCACCAATGAGAGTGGAGCGCCCATCACCCAGAGGGTAACGCTGGTACCGGGAAACAGGAAATGGGGACAGCTGGGTAAGAACTGGAAGCAGCAAGGGTTCCAGTCGTGAGGCAGAGGGATCGGATGGGTAGAACAGATTAAAAATCTGAGAACATGCCGGGCGGAGCAGAGCCACTAATAGAATTGAAAGAGAGGGAAATGAATACATCAAATGTACATTTTATGTCTTCTAATTAATGAAAAAAACAAAATGTGTGTGTGTAAAAGAAGGAGGGTGATTTGTACCCTCCATGGCAGGTAACACTGTTCTTCTCATAGCGAGCACCAGACCCAGTGGGCAGCCCAGCAGAAAGCAGTCAGAGACCTCAAACTCGAAGCAGCCCGGATTGAGCGTCTGCCTTAAGCCGCACTGATCATCCTGAGACAGACTGTGAGACAGCACAGGCATGCAAAGTGAGTTATCTTCATTTATTATTACCTTTTATAAATGATTAATCGCAATCCACAATTAATGCTTTCATTTTATGCTGATGTTTTCAAAAAGGCGCTTCATGCCCCTATGACACGTTTTTAAGGATTTATAATCAAGCAAGATCTTAAAAACTATTTACATTTACATCGCTACATTCTGGAGTCATGCATAATAATTCTTATTACCTCCTCCACAGATAAAAACCCAGAAATTATTCTAACTAGATCAAAATTTGTGTATAAAAGTAATTTTTTAGTTTATGAATTCCTTTTGAATGACGGACTAACAAAAGCCTGGAAAAGAAATGAGGCTACAGTAACCTAATTAAACTAATAAACTAATAAACTTAAACGATTACTAATAAACTTGCTGTTAGCACTGAGAAGATGCTGTAACTTACTTCATATAGCCAAAAATCCAAACTGAACCTAGTTTATCTAAATCTAGTTTAATCTAAATGTCATTATTAATTAATCAGTTTAGCACAATTCTTTTCAAATTCAATTCAATTCAATTTTATTTATATAGCGCTTTTTACAATGTTACATTGCTTCAAAGCAGCTGTACATAAAAAAGAATAGCAGTAAAACACAAAGCAAATGTCTGACATGTTAATGGTATTATTGCAAATAATATGTGTGGGATAAGACTAATACTATAGTAGGCCTATAGTATATTGCAAATCAGTGCAACACAACAGATTTTTTTGGCTCCTATTTGCGCACTCAAAAGGTTTAATGTTGGTTTAATTGCTTCTGCAAGCTTAGTATTTTACACATCAGTTTATTTTTGTTATTGGTAATTCGAACGACACAACTGAATGAATCACCGGTTTACAAAGCCTTCCAAGCATGCTTTCATATTTATCCAGATTTGTTTACATCATGCTGTGGTAAATGGTACAATCAGCACAGAACTCACGTCATTGAATGTTAATCAATATGGCCAGTTAATATGTTTATTCACCCCCTTGGAAAAACTCATGTTTTATTGTTTTACAACACTGAACCAACTGAGGATTATTCTGCCTTTAATAACAATGATAAACAGAAATATATTTTATGCCAAAGTGAAATCAGTGTCTACAAATTGTATTACAGTCATTAAACACAAAATAATCAGTGTTTATCCCATCAAGTTAGTATCTACTAGATAAACCTTTGGCAACAATTACAGCTCTGAGTCTGTCTTAACTCTCTAGTCTGTTTAGTCTGATGGCCAAAAAACTCAATTTCATCAGATCATAGATCTCCATCCAGCTGTCTCCCATATGTGGCTTCTGTTTGCCAGCCTTTATTAAGCTGTGTAAATCACCAGTTGTCTTTTCAGTCTAATCCACTGAGGTTTAAAACTACATCAGAGCTGTCGTTGGTCTCTTGGTGGTCTCCTTCACTGGTCTTCTTCATGCATGATCAGTCAGAGGACAGCTGCTCTAGGTAGATTAACAGCTGTGTCATACTCTTAATTATTGATTTACTGTAACTGCATGCCTAATGTCTTGGAAATCATCCTGTATCCATCCCATGCTTTGTGCTTCTCAATTACTTTTTTCTTGTAGTGTTTTTCTTTTTAGCATAAAATCCGCCACTGTACCGATTCACCATGTACTTACACTAAAATATGTTGTAAACTCTTGAATACACACAAGTAATCTGCATGTAAATATTGATGTGATTTTAAAACATGACAACCAAAAAGGGATGTTTAGGCATGTCATGTTAAGGTGGCATAATACATAATCACACAATTATTTGGGATTTTAAATTCTTAATTTGTAAACCTCTGTTTTCTGGAGGGTATTTTTTATTAAAAAATGAAATCCACCATTATTCACTGCTGTAAGACAACAAAGCTTGACAGCATGATGTCATAAGAGTTCTCACCTGCTGAGAAAGACCTCACGCTTGCCACTCGCCACATCTGCATCACAGGAGTCGCTCTGCTTGCGGATAAGAGGATGACGGACTCCAGACAGCACGTCACATGGGCTCGACACATCAACGTTGCTCTTACTCAGCCGCTTGCTGCCTCTGAGAGTAGGGCTCAAAGAGTTTACACTACCTGGCTTATCCTGCAACACATAGAAATTCTAATGAATTACAGAACTGATGTTCTGCCATTTTGGGTAAGATTTTGCAAATGGCATCAAAGTAATGTTCCTCATTTTCTATTTATATTTATTTAAGTCTAAGGTGACTACAAAAGATGGCACAGTCGCCCTTCTGATAATGTATTATTCACAGAAAACTGTTGCGTTCCTAAACTTTTGGAATGATGACTTGGATTGAACAGTTTTCTGTTTCAGGTAGATGAAAGTGTATTTTCATTTGGTACAAGAATATGGTTTGTAATCTAAATTTTCATGCAGTGTGAACTTGACAACTTAACAACAGTAAGTTTTAATTAAAATTGCAAAATTATTGGTTTTCGTGTAATAATGCCACAGTTGACAGAAAATCATCATTTGTGCAAAAATGTTTCATAAAAAAAATCACAAAATGAATACTAAAATGGTTTGATTTATTCTTTGTTTAGACTGTCATAGTTTTTATGTGATAATTAATTTTTATGATTGAAAGTCTGGATCTGACATGATGAAATCATTTTATGATAAATTATCTATTGATGTTACACAAATGTATGCAATTAAATGAAGAAAACACAACAAAAAGTGTCAGAGACAGAATAAATTTGACCTCGAAAAGGGCTGTTTGCTTCAGTTGCACTGATACTGAGACATCTGCTCAGCAGCTCTTGTGACATCTGGTGTCCTTTTATCAGCCGCACAAGTGACTGAGCTTTTATTAAACTATAAGCATCAGGAGCTGAGAGTTCCACAGAAAACCACTGTCTGAGAATACTGCTGCTAACAGCAGACCCAATCTCAAAAAAGCAGTTTAAGTGAGCGGACAGGAGTTTATCAAATCCATTTTGCATTTAAATTTATGCATTTGGCAGACGCTTTTATCCAAAGCGACTTACAGTACATTCAAGTTATACATTTTATCAGTACGTGTGCTCCCCTGGGATTCGAACCCACAACCTAACTCAATGCTCTACCAGCTGAGCTACAGGAACACCACATTTTAAACAGATTTAGGTATTCAAAATGCAACAATTACATCTTAACCTAAACACATATTTACATACATTAAACACAGACACTTGTGAGCTGTGGGGAAGGGCAGGATTGTCAGTGAATAACAGCCTTGGTTTTGTTCTGTTACTCTCTTATTATTGTACAGTATCATTTCAGAACACGCCATAAAGTCATGTGAAGTATTTTGTACTTTTTAGAGCTTGGCAGTTTAAATATTGTATTTAAGATGGAAAACATTCTAAAGTCATTACAATATAAAAATTGATTTGCGATTGATTGCGAAATTGATGAAAACATTTACAGGTGAACTATCCCTTTAAGAGAGATAAAAGGAGAAAAGCAAAAGTAAAAAAAAAACTGACATTTTAGAAATATGAAAGGAGGGAAATAACAAAAACAGACATGATGGTTCACTTAAGCAGACATGCATTTAGATCTGAGACAGACAAAATGGCAGTCAGCTGCAATCACAGAGTTCAGGGTGATTGTGTGTGTGTGTGTGTGTGTGTGTGTGTGTGTGTGTGTGTGTCTGTCTGTCTGTCTGCACCTTGAGACTCTCAGTGCTGTTGTTGGTGCTGCCACCCTCAGGGCTTTTGTGCTGCTTGTCACCGCTAAAACACAAGGCGTCGAAACAAATGACACCGCCAACACAGTCTGCCACGAGACACACCTGAAAGAAACATACAATACTCAATACAATACAATAGCCATGTGTAAACAATGTTGTTTAAACATACAGACTCCTAATTCAGCTAACTATGAACAATGTTTGTTATATTTGCAAAATTAGATATGATAAGCTAAACAGTATAACAGTATGTGGGATTTTTAAATTATGTGTTTCACGAGTTCGCACTAACATGCAATCGCAAATGATCACTGATGCGTATTTGGCGTGCTGTCCGGGGGGAGGGCTCCGAGCTCGGAATTTGGCCCG
>JAZGTJ010004099.1:0-25999 GCA_036877575.1 Botia almorhae
GCGGAAGGAGGAAAAGGTGGCGTCGGGGCACGAGCCGCTAGCGGAGGCATCCTCACGCTAGGAAAAGCGCCTGGAGTCGGGAGCCACGGATAGGTAATGGAAACAGGAGGAGGAAAAGGCAAAGTTTAAGTAGGAGGGTGGCAGGCGACACTGATAGAAGGCAGAGGAGCGTCATTTGAGATTGTGGAGATATGCTGAGCTGGCGAGGGAGAAATAAGCGCTGCGGCCGGGAGAGAATCTGGGGCGCGGCCCAGGCTAGCTGAGGGCTTGCCGCTGCGGCGGCGTGTTGGTAGAGGACCCGGCACGCGGTGAGAGGCACCCGGGGAGGCATTTGGGCGCGAGGCCGGGTTTTTACGGGCCTCGTTTAGATGAGTGGACGAGGCCGGAGCGGGAGGAGAGCAACCTGTTAAAGACAAAGAGATGTACAGGTTATACAGTTGAGCTTTGTTCAGTCTACGAGAAAATTTTACATTGGAGTTCAGAAGGGCTTGTCTTGAAGCCATCACGGTCCATTTTTTTATTCCAGGAATAGATGGGTGAAGCGGAGTACAGGACGACGAGGAGGAAGACGATGTGTGTCTCGCCAGCGGTGGCGAGGGTGGATCTCGGCGTCTTGGAGCCTGACGGGTGGTGCGCGTGGTTCTACGTCCTCGGGACGAAGGAGGGTCGGGAAAAACACCCGGGGGAGACGGATCGCTCCTTAGGTTAGGCGACTGAGGTGGAAGAACGTCGGCCGGAAGAAAAGTCTCTTCGTCGGATGGAAAAAGCTCTATTTCGGACATGGCGGACAAGTGGGCGGGGCCAAATGCTGCGAGACTGTCATGTGACGGAGGTGAGGGACGGCTATATATATGCGTTGTTGCGTGCTGATTGGTTGGATTACATGACCGTGCTCCTCCCGAACTTAGTTAATAAAACTTCATAAAAATAGCTTGCAGCTATATTGTTTTTTTTTATTATTAGGTCCCAAGCACTGAAAGTGTGCCTATTGTTCTCCTTGGGATTATTATTATTAGGGTCAAACCACTGAAAGTGCGAAGGGCCCTATTGTTTTCCTTAGGATTATTATTGATTTTTTAAAAGATTTTTGGGGCCTTTGGGGCCTCCTGAAACTTAGCACACACGTTAGGGCAGGAAGTGCAATAAAATAAACTTTAATTACTCCAATTTACTCCATTTAACTTTTAAATACCATTATTTACCAAGTTAAATGCAAGTGCTCACAATGCATTGTTTTCAGAGAAGCTTCTTGTGATGATAGTGCTTGGGCCCGTCATCGCTGCTTGCAGCTATATTTTATCTTGTTTTTAAATCCCATGCCCCCATTTCTTTATGTGCGGTTCTCATATTCAGACAGGTAGATTCAGTAGCTGACTACATTTGATGTATCATAATGAAGAAAAGCCAGTGATGTCAGAAAAGTCTTATACAGTAAGTAGGTTAAGTAACAGTAGGCTTGTTTTCTTAGGGTGCTTTCACACCTGCCTTATTTAGTTTGGTTGAATCGCACTAGAGTTCGTTTTCCCTCTTGGTGGGTTCGTTTGGGCAGGTGTGAATGTAGCAATCGCACTCGAGTGCGCACCAAAAGCGGACCAAAAAAGCGTACCGAGTCCTCTTTGAAGAGATGGTCTCGGTACGCTTTCAAACGAACATTGGAGCAGTTCGTTTGTGGTGAGAACATGAACCGAACTAGAACAGACCCAACCGCAAAAAGTACTGCGCCTTTTTGGAGTAATCCAGCTGTTGTAGTCCGCTGCGCTGTGCATTGTGATTGCAGTGCATTAAAACATTGTTTTCCAGCCGCCGCCACGCTTCATTCTCGAAATGTATAGTTTGTCTAAAGTGATGTATACAAACTATATAGTATACTAATACCAGGGATACAATCAGCCAGCGCAGTCGTCCCTCCAAACTAAAAAGCGGCATGTTGTCTGCCGGCTTTTCTCCTCTCTTTGTTTATTTCCGGGAGTTCCATTGGAATTTTCCTGCACGTTAATTCTGACCAATTGAAAAGCAGTTTAGGAATTATGTTCAATAACATCTGGCCAACGAGTGATGTGGATTTTGTCACATGACTGCATTTTGGTTCGTTTCAACTGGTTCGGACCAAAGCAATCAGTGTGGTGTGAAAAGGTCCCAAAACGGCAGAAAAATGCTACAATGTATCATTTGTTGCCCTTGGTCCGGACCAAATGAACCGAACCACAGATGTGAAAGCACCCTTAAAGGGTTAGCTTACACAAGTTTGGAAGTTCTGTAATAGTATAAAAATGTTGTTTTGATGCTGAATAAATTTGAATATTGTTTGAATAACTGGTGTTCATGAAGATACGACTATAGTAAGTTAATAAATATCTTCTGAAGTAAAACGATGCATTTGTAAAAGTGAACAATTACTATTTTGAGCTTATTAAACCATCGATATGTCACAAAAAAACAGATTGGAGTGCTAAATACAAGCATAGCTACACGGGTCTAACTTAGAATATCACTGGTTACAATAACTTAAGACGAAACACGCATATGAAAAGTAGTCCCAATACCAGAGAACCAATAAGATTCAAAGTTGACATGCCTCCATATTTGAATTCAGTGTTCTTATCTATTTCTTTACATGGATATGTGACGCAATATTCGTTTAATTTCAAAATATTAATCGTTATGTTTCATATTAGATTACCACGGGAAAGATAACATGGATTACTTTTATGATGGATGGATGGATGGATGCAAATATTAGAAGCTTTAAAAACACAGAGTAATACAGTGTTTTACGAAATAAAAACACTGAAAAGAAATATTTTCGTTTTTTTCTCATTTCCAATGTTTACATCTATTTGTCCAACAGCGCCATTAAACTTATAGAGACAGAGCAGAACATGTCATTAAACTTAATATTTATATTCTGCTTTCAAGTTTTTATTAATTTTTCAAAATCATAAAGTTCAAACACTTTGCATTGTTTGTTTTTGCTAGACACACCATTTACACTGGCAGACAAACAACATAATTTAAGTTCTCCATATTGTTTGTTTAATTTAATGTGCACTGTGTACACTTAAGTCGTCTAACGGTCTAGGTTTATGCAGAGGGTTTGTTATATAAACATCACATCATCACCCCAGCTGAGTTTACCACCCACAAACACACGTAATAAACCCCTGGAAGAGAATAAGAGAGGGGATGATATTAGCTTACAAATCTCTCCATACAATACAGATAGGTCGGTAACCTCCATACCGCAAATCCTGACCTTGTACCATCAGAGGAGTGATTGAGTGGTAATGTCCATTTGCAGCATAGGCCTCCTTATATAAAACTCTGAGCAGCCTACACAGACAGTTATGCAATTAAGCCATGTACAAGGATCAACACAGGAAAAGAAGTTTCACTTCTTGAAGAACTTTTTTCTTGAATCTATTTTGAGTCTGAGTTCAGTAAGAATATAATTATGAACCAAGGAGGTCTTGAATTTTTATAATCGCAAAACAAATCTCTAGCAGTTTTAGGCTCTAATGGCTTTTGAATATTTGCGAGAAAAATGTTATTGTCCAGATGTTGTTCTTATAGCTCAGGAGACTCAATATCAACATCTCTTTTTATTTCCAGAGAAGAAATAAAATAAGATTTTGAATGATTTTCAAATAAAGAGAATTTGAGAAGTTAGAATGAAGTTGATATTGCAGTCTAGGCTGGTTGGTTTTTAGCGCAAAATGTTAAATGCTTTCTCTCTCTCTCTTTGTAAGTCACTTAGCATTTGTTATATGAATAAATTTAATGTAAATATTAAGAATTTTTTTTTATCTGATGTTTGATTCTGGGCTTGGTATTTGGACATTATCAAGATCTTTTAAAAATATTTTTTAAAGAAAAATATATGTAGTATTTGACTAATTTGCTCTCTCTATTTAAGCTTACAACAGAAAAAAGTTAAACTTTTTCTTTTGAACAAACTATAACAACTTTGTTTATTCAACATGTAGCGTTGTTTTAAATAAGGTTGTTAAGGGTGAAATCCCAGATCCGAAACCTTACAACCACGCATGGTGTTGCTTTCCTGAAATACGGCCCACAGGAGTGTTTACTAAATTAGCGCCCTGACTGACAGCAGGATACACCACACAAACGTTTGCCTTAATCCAATAGTATCTAGCTGGAGAAAATGAGGCTTATTGCTCACAGTGTTAGGGTTAGTGGGGGGCTGGGTTAGGAAGTCGTCAGCTCGGAACACTCTGAAATGCTAAATCACTGGCCTAGCACTGCTGTGATGCTGTCACAGTATCGCTGTGATGTATCGCTCTGCATTAATTAATTGCAGTCTTTTATCTGCATGATTATTTGTGATTTGTGTAGCCTGATTAGTAGTTTAATCCCAAGGAACACACAAAGTGATCAATTGTGTACCATGAATGCACTGTAAATTGATTTCCAAAGCATCTGCCAAACGCATAAATGTAATTGTAAATGTAAGCTGTTTGCAAAAACAACCTATGGTAACAGTGTGCTATCAGAGCTTTAACAATCACTTGCCGCCACCCCCAGCTCCACCTGTCCAGATCTGTTAAAGGGATATTGTGCCTAACATTGCAGCAGCATCACCTGTATGCACACCAGAGCATGTGTATTAGCAGTGGGAAATCTACGTACTTGCTCTGCAACATCAACAGTAGCGTAAGAAGATCTAGTTCATGCAAGACCAAATACATTATACTCAAATATCTGCATTTATCCTACTTATCTGACTCTGTTTATTTTGAACACCTAATTATGATAAAAACTCTGTTTTAAGTGGGGTATGGTGGCCCCTGTATTTAAAACTCTTAAGACACACTTGAAAATGTTAATAATAAATAAACTAATAAATAAGTTAAAGCAACCAATATACTATTTAAAAACAAAGTATTTGTACATTTGGTTGTCAAACATATGTGGTCTAATGCCAATAATGTGATAAAATGCACCCATGATGACTCTGCTAAACATCTTTATGAAATTATGGGGTCTGACTTTATACATCCACTAAAATCAAACGAGCTGTGTTTGAAATCCCAGCACTATACTAAGTATATACTGAGTTAACATTTTTTATGCCTATTTAGTTCATTGTTTAGCTCACTTTAGGTCTAAATACACTTTGTTATATGGGAAATAGTTAAAAAGTGAGCAATTTACATTAACATTTATTCATTTAGCTGACGCTTTTATCCAAAGCGACTTACAAAAGGCGAAAGCATTACAAAAAGCCAAGTCTACAAAGCTACATTTACAAGTGGGAATCGTATTCTGCTGCTAGAAACAAGATGAACAGAAGAAATAAGTAAAAACAGACAGGTTTTTTTAAGAAAGAATATCAGAGTGTTAAGGATTAATCAGGTGACTGTGAAACAGGTGTGTTTTGAGTTGTTTTTGAAGGTTGTGATGGTCTCAGTGGATTGGGTGGAGGCTGGGAGTTCATTCCACCACAAAGGAACAGAATAGGTGCACTTCTTAGAGAGTCATCTGAAACCTTGTTGTGGGAGAACAATCAGACATTGCTCATTTATAGACCGTAGTTGGCGGGAGGAGTGAGTTGAGGTAGGGGGGTGAGGTTTCAGTGAATGTGAGGTTCCAGTGAATTTAGGACAAAGTATTTGACACCAGTTGGGTAGAGGAATAACTTAAAGAATTTGCTCATAAATTACTCACTCACAAGTTAGTTAACCCCTTTGGAGTTGTATAGAGTTAAAACATTTGTTAAACATTATAAAAACATTTGTCCAAAACTATAGATAAGGATTTTGGGGCCACAGTTTTTAGTTCAAATGGTCGCTGTCTGGTGCTTGGAATAAATGGAGACCTGAACTGACACAAGGACAGTCTGTCAGACAACTTCAGATTTACTGAACTTCTGGAAGACAGCTCTTAACATATCCAGTAACAAGCACAAAGACAGAGGGAGAGGGAAACAGAGTGAGCGAGAGGCTGAGAGAGAATATTGAGGAACCAAGAAAAATAAGTTAGAGGCAGAGAAAGATATGGTCTGGGTTCATCAAGTAGAAGTGTGTGGGAGATTAAAAACAAGTCACAGCAAATGCCTGTTCAGGAAGATCTCCAGGGACATGAGAGGAAGAGAGAGAATGGAGGAAGTGAGGGAGAGAAGGAAACCCTGCAGAGGAAAAGAAGATTGCATCTTCAACTGTAAAATTAGCAGCAGCAGCTGTCAGAATAATGGAGCTCAGAAAGAAAGAGAAGGTAGCAGGATGAAATTGGGTCTGTTATGATGGTAGTGGGGAAGATTATGAGAAGGAAATATGGCCATGTGGAGGCTACAGACATTAGGAAACAACAGAATCTGATCTGACCGCACCACAAAAGTTTTGTTTGTTAGAGCAACAAAATGAATATATTTATGAAAATAAAGCTGCCCTTAAAGTCATATTACTGAATGATGAAAGTCATAGGTGGGAGAAAAACAAACACAAAACCAAAAAAGAGATGAAGGACTATGGATATGACTATTATGAAGAAAAGCCACACACTGATTATAATGTGTTGAAAGTATATAGGTATACGTGTGTGATCGGTATTGTTACGGAGGAGGCTCCAGTACCGCCTCTGCCGCGCCACCAGAGGGAGCCGTCTCCAGAGTACTAACCGGATCCACGAACTACACTTCCCACAATGCATCACATCCGGTTCCTGTTTACTTCCCGTTTGCCACCTGATCCTCATCCACCACAACCTATATAAACTGGACTCACTTTCATTACTGTGTGAAGTCTTGATTGCCCTGTATCATTACCGTGCATTTTTGTCATTGTTAAATTGGATTGGGTTTGTGTATGATCTTGGTCTGTTCCCTGGTTTTGTGATTCTTTGCTGCCTGCTTTGTTTTTTGGTTGTCTACCATTTTGTGATCGTTTGCCGCCTGCCACGACCTTTGCTTGTTCTATCGTTTACTCTCTGTTTTGCCTACATTACTGCTGTTCGCTGTGTTTGACCCTGCCTGTGTGACTATTGCATTAAATACTGAAAATGGATCCTAACTTTGTTGACCCTTCATTACAGGTATGTGTGTTTCCTGGGACATTCCTAAAGCAATGTGCTACCAGTTGAACTACAGGAAGTAAATGAAATGCAAGTAGTGCGTGTTTATGGTTGTGAATTTGTCAACGATTAATTATTTGTGGAAGACGTGTGTTCATATAATATATTAATAATATATTAAATATATTTATAGGTACACAATATAGTTACTATATAATATAAAATTATATCTTAAATACAATAATTTTGTAAAAATACACCACCACTGTACTTAAGTCCATCTTAATAAAACTGGGTTCCCAAATATTCACAAAATTTGTTAGGGTGTTCATTTCAATTTCAATTTCTGAGAAATGCTGTTTCCTTACTGTACCTTTAAATCTTAAGGTGATAGTTCAAACAAAAATGAAACTTCCATAATTTACTCATGTCATACCAAACCTGTATGACATTTTTGCTTGTGATGATTACAAAAGATATTTTTCTTTCCTGTAGCTCAGTGGTTAGAGCATGGCGTTAACAACGCCAAGGTCATGGGTTCGATCCCAGGGATTGCACATACTTAGAATCAATGTGTAGTATAATGCAATGTAAGTCGCTTTGGATAAAAGCGTCTGCCAAATGCCTAAAAAAATTAAATATTTTGAAATACATAGATAACCACACTGACACCCACTGTCTTCCATTGTATGGACACAAAACCATATTTCTCAACAATATCTTCAAAATAATGTTCCACAGAAGATAAAGTCATACAGGTTTGGAATGACATGAGGGTGAGTAAAGTATGGAAAAAGTTTTAATTTTGGGTAAACTATCCATTTATGGTTTAGAGTCAACAAAGTGCTGTAAACTTTCCTTAGAGATTATGGTCCATAACATGACAGTATCACAGTTTTTGTAGATTTTAGGCATTGTTTTACCAACCTTCTATTGTTTAACTTTGTAATCCTGTGCCCACTGTAACCTCACTTTCTTGTTCATAGCTGACAAAAAAATGATACCCATCCGCAGTTGTATCGCAACTATCTTGTTTAAAAGAAGTGGTTATGTTACCGTTCCATTTCTATCTGGCTTTTCTCCTCTGACCTCTGCAATAAACAAGGCATTATCATCCACAGAACTGCCACACATTGAATATCTTTTCTGGATCATTCTCTGTAAAACCTAGAGATGGTTGTGTCTAAAAATCCCAAAAGACAGGCAGTTTCTGAAATCTATAATGTGTGTATATATATACATAAATATATGTGTGTGGTACACGAAATCAAATCAGTACACAAAGTTTTTTTTCTATGATCCTTGTTATCAAGTACGTTGGATTTTTTTTGTTTTGTTAATTTTACAGCATTATTTTACTGTGTTGAGTGTTATTCTGATGATGCCTTGTGTGGTCAACACACCTAAAAGATAACCTAAAATGCCTAAAATAATGTCACTTTCAACAAAAAGTGCACAGCATGTAAAATAGTCTGGAAAAATGATTCTGTTTTTATCTCTCTCTCTCTATGCAGTAATCAAATATCAAATAATGCATCACTACTGTGAAGAGCAGTTCCACAGTAATGGAAAGTTTCGCTGACCCTTATTTGTGTGTGTTTGTGTGAGCACGAATGACTATCGATGGGAATGACTACCCATCGATAGCTGTTGAAGAGCTCTCCACAAACACAAAACAGTTGAAAACAGGTAGTTTGAAATTGTTGTAAATCAAGGAAGCTGGTGAATGTAAATCCACTCTGACTGTTTTCTGTTACAGTTTTCCTGTAGCTCAGTGGTTAGAACATGGCGTTAACAACGCCAAGGTCATGGGTTCAATCCCAGGGATTGCACATACTCAAAAACAATGTATAGTATAATGCAATGTAAGTCGCTTTGGATAAAAGTGTCTGCCAAATGCATAAATGTAAATGACTGTGTGCTAAAGCTTACACAGCTGTTGATGCTACATCTAAAAACATGACATGCCAAAGCGAAGTTCAAGTGTGAACAGGGGTTCAGTTTTACCAGAACCTCTGTTCCTCTGTTAAGCCCCTGAAAATTTTCTTCTTTGCCATAGCTCTAAAATCTTTTGTATTTTCAAATTTGGTGAGAATGGTCTTTTCTGAAGATTAAAAGGCCATAGTTACTACTGTAAGTCTTTATTCCTTATATAGACATTAGTATATCAGTCAAACAGCCCTTGTTATTGGATTGATGCAATCCTGGAACAAACCCTGCTTCCGATTGTCATTTTGTGTTCCTTAAAGTGAAAGTGATCAATGTGTGAAATTATATATGGGTGATGAATTAATAAATTAATCTATGTTCCTCCAACTGTAAAGGCTAACACACTTTTGACAAACTAATAATGGCAAGTTGTTACATATGTTTGTCAGTGGGAAAACAGGATCTCTCTCTCTCTCTATATATATATATAGTTCCCACTATGACTAATTATGACATCAAAATACAAATGACACCAATCTTGTAGAATTGTCATTATGGCACTGGAGAAACAGAAGATGAGTTTTATCTGCTACCGTGTGTGTGTGTGTGTGTTAGAGAGAGAAAATGTGAGAGTGAGAGAGAATGTGTGTGTGTTCGTCCATGAGGCTCTCCACCACACTTTTTCACACTGCCGCCCCCACAGCCAAAGATGCTCAGAGCTGCTGTGGTTTTTCTGTCTAACTACCACCAGGCATCAAACCTTTACTGTACAAACTAAAAAAAACTTTTAGAACATATTAAAAATATATATAACATGTTAAAAAGGCAACTGGAACTATGAAACATTCTCACTGCAGAAAAAAAATAACGACTGTATTTTATCAAATCACCACACATGACATTGAAAATATTGTTTGGGTTATACAGTATATATAATTACATTTATATCACCCTAAATGATTATGTGCTGTATTATATCAACATTCTACCAAACAAAGCAAATGACCAAAAACATTTCTGTTGAACATAATATTGTATTACATAGTCGTTATATGCCAGGAAAACATGAAAATAATTGCACAATATGGATTACTCAAAATTACTCAGTGCAAATTGGGCCCATTTACCTTGACTACTAACAGTAATAACCAGTATATCAGAAGCCAAATATATAGATTTATCTAAAAAATCCCAGCTGATATTTAGAAAGCTGCACCGTTATAAAAAATATACCATGGTATTAGATGATATTACCATGGCATTGAATAAAAACCCAAAAAACCACAGTGATAGTTCTTGCCAGTTTGTAAGTCTGTCCGGCTACCTACTCATTTACTTTGACGTGAACATAAAATGATTGTATTAGATGGTAATATCATGCTACTCTGATACAGACAGTATTGAACAATAACCACGGTATATACACAGTTCTTCAAAGAATGACCGTTAGGAATAAATATGGTACATGTTAAAAGGCAATTTCCTTTTTAATGTTACATATCAAGAAAAACCTAGTGGTAACGATTTTGTTGTTGGTACTTTTTGGCTTTAGTTGTGTCATAAGATGGTAGGAAAAGATTCATCATGCACGGGTAACTTTACCTTCTCCGTTAATAGTTCATCTCAGTTCGTCATTAGGTTGATGAATTGAGACGCACAAGCTGTCCAGACGCGATCTAAACAGTGCATCATTTGGTCCGTTCCGCAGCACCGGGGGCTTGTGATGATGTGTTCGATATCAGGAGATGATCCTTGTTCTTGTGATTTGATGTGTTTGATATCATTAAATGATCATCCGTGTTTATCACATGCTGATTCACGCGCAGTGAAGCTCCTCGCTCACACCTCGCGCTGTCTCCGCACACACGCATTTAACTTTCACAGCGCTACACAAACTCTTCTTTTACTATGGCAAAAACTTCAAATGTTTTAGCCTGGTAAAAATAATCTTAAATAGATATTTTTAATAGCACATATCTAAGTTTAATCCAATAATTTATCTGGTCGTGCCAATCATTGCATCAAACGTTAGTGAAATCAAAGTACAAAACAATTAGCTGAATATATCGAGAAACGCATGGGCATTTAAACACACCGAAATACATCACTTATCTCATAAATGACAAATGTCGCGAGTGCAAGTATTGAAGGCACAGCCCACGAAAAGACGTGCGCATAAGAAATTGATGAACTCTTGCATTTTACTTTAAATCCGCTGGATGTCGCTAGAGGAAATAGACTGAGAACTCGACAGATTGAGAACTCTACACAGACAAATGTTATGATATAGAAGCTAGTGTGCAAACATATTTTTAATTATTTATCTTAAAACTAACAAAAAAACAAATTTGAAAGACCTCAACTGATCTGTTGCAAGTACACATGCACACGTGCAGTTTATTTTTATATCATGTTAAGGGATTTTCCCTAATTGTCTTTGTGCAATAACATTTTCACCTTAGCAAAGGTGAAAACTAGCTATATAACTAGCCATATGTGGGGATGAAACACCAATCTTCTTGTGATCTTCTTGACACAGCCCTTGTAGGATGGACAGGTGGGGAAAAAGAAATCTTAAGACCAGTCCTACTTATGATTTATTATAAGTTATTGTGCATTTCTTTAAGGTAATACAAGTCATACAGGTTTAAAATGACATGATGATGATCAATTTACCTAATCCGAATACTTAATCTACAGTCCTTCAACAGTAAAGGCTAACACACCCCTTTCAAATAATGTTAACAATGTTAGTAAAGTATTTAGTCAGTGTACATACCCACACATGCTAAGAATAAATTATTCAACAATTTAAAATGTTGTACATCAATGTTGTTGTTTCCATTGTTCATTTTCTCCACTGTTTTTTTAAAGAACTCTTTGCTTTAGCAGCAAGAGGTTTAAAAAGCAGCACTTCACAATCTCCATGCACTCCAATGCCCTTATCCTCAGCAGCAATTAGTGCCAATAGCTGACTGCTGTGCCTCTGGTGCTCTCATTGCCTGAATAAGGTGGATGTTTTCTCCTTCACCAGAGAACAGAGGCAGTAATCGCACCACTATGACATATTGTTACCATTCGTACAATCACAGAAGGTGAAAAAAAGGGAAAAGAAAAAGTAATATTCCTCAACACCTACTATTAAGTTGACTAGAAGAGCTGCTGTGAGTTGTCATGGAGATGTTGCAGGCATCCACATCCTCTAAATTCTCTTGGTTGCACCCACAGGAAAATTTCACCCGTACATTACCCAACATACACACACATCTCCGACATATAGCGTCTATGTATGTACATTAAAACGTCTCGATCTCTTTCTGTCATGTGCTTCAGATTTCCACATGGAAATTCCTTCTGAGGGTCTCAACATAGTTGGAGGATCTAAATGATGGAGTGTTTTGGATGCAAGCTGTTTAATAGATCATCAACACAGACATGGCTACATGATTCAGTGTCTCGGAATGCCAGCAGGAAGTGACACTTCATCAACGTTGCTCTGACAGTGACACCCTCCACTTGCTGAAACATCAGGGGGACTTAAATGTAGAGCGGCCCTTCAGGCAGAACTGACACTATACTCGATGGAGCGAGAAAGACAGAGTGTTAAATAAAGAAAGAAATACAGTACTGCAATTTTATCAAGGCTTTACTGCTCAGTCATAATCACTAGTTAAAAAAGCAATGTTGGGCCAAAACAACAAAATTACATTATCTTGACAGCATTCTGAATGCAGAAACAGAAAGTGAAACCACAAGTAGAGAGGGTATAATGTTTTTTTCAGGATTCAACCACAAAAGATTTGTAATCAGCTCAGTGTATTTATTGTTTTTAGAAATTAATACTGTTTAATATTGAACAAAGCCAAGCCTGTTTCATTTACTTCTACTCATGAATTATTTTAGTGTGTAAATGTGTGAAACTTGTATGCTGTTGTTTACTTCTGCAAAACACAAAGGAGAAATTTTGCAGAATCTTACACAATTTTATTTTAATTTTTTAAATTAAGACATTTACACAGCTCTTTTCCATACAACTGCAGTTTGCAGAGACCACATCCAAAAGTATTCCTTCTAAATAAAAATGTGGTTGTTGTCTTATAAAGCCATTTGATAGCTTTGAGTAGAGATCTCTAAAATGTTTGTGGATAAAATAGATATGGAAATGTTTGATGTCTGACTTTTGATTGCAGATTTGGGTATCATGGTAAATCTAAGCAATTTTACATCTCTTCTCAAACTCTAAAGAAAACACAAGGGGAAGAGTGTGGAGAGCAACAGTCTAGGTGAATTTTAAACTGAATTTTAACATATACCTTTAGTATAACAATTGTTACAACCCCTAGGGGTTGGATCATAACAGAAAGGTAAGGATGAATGAGAATCACTGCCAGAAAGATGCAAAGAATCACTACCAGAGAGATGATAAAGAATGAATGAAAACAAAATACAATCAAAACTCCCTTGACTCCCTAAACATAAACAAAATGAAAAGATGTACAATAAGAAAACAAAATGACATCTAACCCCCTACTACCCTCTAAGTTAAGTTATTTATAAAATATGTACAATATATTACAATGGGTTATAACAGACAAATTAGAATCATAATCCAAAATTGGAATCAAATAGGCAAAGGTTTGGTAAAACAAGAAATTGCAAATCAAATCAGGAATACTAAGACAGATACAATCAGATTTCAATGCTTATAACTGGGTCAGGTTTCAGATATTAGATTTTGTATCTTATAACAGGGTCAGGTGAGGAAATGGACCAATGGCAATCTCCAATGAATTAGCTCAGGAACGCCCACCTGTAACACAGCATACACATGCACAGACACAATAAACACACGAGGACAGTATAACATGAACTCATAAAACAATTAACACTCAATTTACACAACTATTCACATTTTAATCAAAAGTACTTTTATTGTCCTCATATAAAGCACACAATACACCAGTTACACCCCACAATTCTACAAAGTTTTTAGTCTAGCTGCCACAAGTCCCAAAAACATAGGAATAATACTTGTTATATCCCCCATTGCAGTTTATTTTTTCTTGTTTTTCAGAATGCTGGTTTTGCAGTGCCAAAAAAAGTGAAATTTTAAATTAAGTTCTTTTCTTAGGTCCACAAACAAACAGTTGAAAGGACAACTCCTTACACAAAGATAAAAGAGAAAAAGATCCCTTTAAACATGAACACGGCAAAAACAAATGTAACACTAGGTGCGTTTACATAGAGAATTATCCTGATTGTAATCAGTTTATTCACTTAGTCATCTTATTGAACAGTGTTTTGCAAAAGTATCCATACCCCTTGAACTTTTTCACATTTTGTCACCTGACAAAAACAAACTTAAATGTATTTTATTGAGATTTTATGTAATAGACCAACACAAAGTAGCACATAATTGTGAAGTGAAATGAAAATGATATACAGTTTTTTTTTTATTTTAAGCAAATAAAAATCTGAAAAGTGGGGTGTGCATTTGTATTCAGCCCCCTGTATTCTGATACCCCTAAATAAAATCCAGTGCAATGAATTGCCTTCAGAAGTCACCTAATTAGTTAATAGAATCCACCTGTGTGTAATTTAGTCTCAGTATAAATACACTTGTTCTGTAAAGGCCTCAGTGGTTTGTTAGAGAACACTTGTGAATAAACAGCATCATGAAGACCAAGAAACTCACCAGACAGGTCAGGGATAAAGTTGTGGAGAAGTTTAAAGCAGGGTTAGGTTATAAAACATTTCCCAAGCTTCGAACATCTTAAGGAGCACTGTTAAATTCATCATCCAAAAATGAAACAAGTATGCCATAAATGCAAACCTATCAAGACATGGCCGTCCACCTAAACTGACAGACCGAGCAAGGAGAGCACTGGTCAAAGAAGCAGCCAAGAGGCCCATGGTCACTCTGGAGGAGCTGTAGAAATCCACAGCTTAGGTGGGAGAATCTGTCCACAGGACAACTGTAAGTTGTGTACTCCACAAATCTGACCTTTATGGAAGAGGGGCAAGAAGAAAGCCATTGTTAAAAGAAAAACATAAGAAGTCCCGTTTGCAGTTTGCCACAAGCCATGTAGGGGACACAGCAAACATGTGGAAGAATGTGCTCTGATCAGATAAGACCAAAGTTGAACTTTTTGGCCTAAATGCAAAGCGTTATGTGTGGTGGAAAAGTAACACTGCTCATCACCCTGAACACACCACATGGTGTTGGCAGCATCATGCTGTGGGGATGCTTTTCTTCAGCAGGGACAGGGAAGCTGGTCAGAGTTGATGGGAAGATGGATGGAGCCAAATACAGGGCAATCCTGGAAGAAAACCTGTCTTGACTTGAGACTGGGAAGGAGATTCACCTTCCATCAAGACAATGACCCTAAACATACAGCCAGAGCTACAATGGAATGGTTTGGATCAAAGAATATGCATGTGTTAGAATGGCCCAGTCAAAGTCCAGACCTAAATCCCATTGAGCATCTGTGGCAAGACTTTAAATTGCTGTTCACAGACGCTCCCCATCCAATCTGGCTGAGCTTGAGCTATTTTGCAAAGAGGAATGGGCAAAACTTTCAGTCTCTAGATGTACAAAGCTGGTAGAGACATACCCCAAAAGACTTGCAGCTGTAATTACAACGAAAGGTGGCTCTACAAAATATTGAGGCAGGGGGGCTGAATACAAATGCACATGACACATTTCATATTTTAATTGCTTAAAAATTTTGAAAACCGTATATCATTTTCGTTTCACTTCACAATTATGTGCTACTTTTTGTTGGTCTATCACATAAAATCTCAATAAAATACATTTAAGTTTGTGGTTGTAAGGTGACAAAATGTGAAAAAGTTTAAGGGGTATGAATACTTTTGCAAGGCACTGTAAACGGGTTAAACCCATTACTTTGAGTCTACATCCTTCTGCATGGTAATTTAAGGGAGCGGTAGCAATGCTAGGAGAGGTCTGCCAACCTGTGGGAACCGATGAAATTATGCAGTTTATTTTAAGTTTATTTTAAGAATTAAAGACAGAGTGCCTGTCTGTAACATTTTGTATATTATTTATTTATTTAAAACTATTTATCTATTTAAAACAAACTAAGTAAAATTAAATTAAAATTAAATAAAATGATTGTGTACTCCCGTATATTACCCCCAACTCTCTTTCTTTATCTAATAAAAAATAAAATGTGTCGTAGCTGAATCAGTCACGTCAGGAAGAAAAACATTACAAACAGAGTAAATCAGAAGTGGGAGTGTGCAGAATAGAACCTGGCAGGAGCGCGCAGACCTCTAATGCAATGTTTCTTAGCAAGGAACAACCACCAAAAAGGTTTGATTCTTGCACACTTTACAGCAATAGTAGGCCTATACAGACCTGCTGTTGCCCTATTAATAGCAACTCTTTCCATAGTGTATATAAGACATCATAAGATTGTAAATGTGTAAACAACACATTACTATTTCTAGCTGCTGCTCTGTGTACAATCCTTCACTAGAGGTCACTTATCCACTTATTAATTGGACATTTGTCCACCAGCAGCCATTAGGGGAGGAGTCAAATCCATTTTGTTGACAAAACACCGGTCAAATAACTGTCATTGGACACTTCTACACAAGTCAAATTCAAGGCCTGTCCTCAAAGGAATCCAAAATGGGACTTTAAATGTCAGCAAATAACAATCATCTTCCCACTTTTCCAAAGCAGCACTAACATTGAGTGAAGGAAAGACATATTTATGCCCTTCCATCCACTCCTGAATCACCTTTGCATTATCCAAAACTACTCTATACTCTTCTATTAACTCCCTACGTATTTCTGCAATGAGCTGCTGTATCTTTCTTGCAGATTTCACTCCAGTTCTTTGGCTTATAACTTTGATACTGCCATTCAGCATAAGGCCTAACATCTTATATCCAGCAGCCAGAAAATGTAAACGTAAACATGTAGATTATATAAAAACTTGAAGTGGCTGTTAAAGAACAATGGTTCTTTCAACAGCCAAGGCCTGGCTAATAAACAGGTGCTTTTGACACAGTCAAAACTTTCATAGATTTATATTTAAAGCATAGATTTATAAAAGGTCTACTAAGTCAGATTATTGTAAATGTATACGAGAAATAAATGTTTATCGAGTCCCATTCTGCCTGCCCTCTGCAAAAAGTGCTATTGCTGTGTTCATCCTAGCAAAACTGCTGCTGTATAACAGTCTTGGAGCTGTTTGCAAACAAAAAGTGACTATTCTTGCCTGAATGTCCACCAGGCCCTGTCCCCCTTCTTGTACAGGAAGATACAGTACAGCAGAATGTACCCAGTGGTGTCCTAACCTAAGGAAAGTCACTAAGTCCCTTTGAATAGCTTGAACTAGGTCTGCTGGTGGTTGCATCATGTTAAATATATGCCACAGAGTGGATGCTACCAAATTGTTGGCAACCAGAACTCTTCACCTGTAAGACAACTGGGGTAACAACCTTTCCACCTAGAAAATCTGGTACATTTTTTAACAATTTTTTAAATTGTTTGAACCATTTTAGAGCGGATCCCTGTGTTGATTACTCATTTCTTATTGGATTGTTTATTGTTTTTGATTTTTTGCTTCCTGCCTACTGTTTTTGCTTTGGACTTCATTGTCAATTGTTTGCTGCCTGTCCTGATCATTGCCTGTTTTTCTGTTTTGATTTTGTCTCACTCTCATTGCACTGTTTGCCGGTGTTTGACCTTTGCCTGTTTTTGGATTACTCTATTTAATAAAGAGCTGCACATGGATCCAACTTTCTCAGGGTCTTAGATAAAATGTTGCATTAAATAAAGCAACTGGTCTCCAGTTTTTCAAAGGAGACAAGTCCCTCTTTTTTGGCACAATGTCACGACCAAGAAGGAAAGAGAACCCAAATGCAAGTAAAGTGCAAGCGTTTATTAACAATAGACTTAAATTGCAATGACTCAGTTCAGAATGAAGGAAAACCCCAGGTGCAGTATGAGCAGGAACAGACTGGAGCATGGACCACTGCAGACGACAAGGAAAGCCCACCAGCAGATCCGCGATGCAGACAGCAGGAGGGCTAAAACTTGGAGCGTGCAGGAACCTCTAGTCGGTGGCAGCAGACGAGATGACAGCGGAGGCTGCAGGCGACGAGGAGAGGAACCAGAACAGAGCAGCAACCACGGAGCAGGTGAGCAGCAGGTGAGCAGCAGGTGAATACAGGCAAGAGCGGTGTCTGGGTTGATGGCAGGGATGAGTGATGAGTGATGAGGTGACGGCAGAGGCGGGAGCCGGGAGGGGAATGAGACAGTGTGGGAGCGATCGCTGGCACAGCCACTATGCGGAGACCATCAACCCGGAGGCAGACGGGAGAGCAAGGCAGGTGGACCATGGCAGACTCCAGGACAGAAGACAACAGGAATGGGATGATGGAACACAAGCACAAGACAAACAACGAGCAAGCTGGAGCTTGAGACACACAAGACAACATAAACTAGACTAAACGCCAGCCTAAAATAAACACACACAAAAAATAAACCAAACGGCAAATTGCAGGAAGACTGGTGTGACTAAACTACTCTAAACTAGACTAAGAAACCAGCTAATCTAAGCTACGCTAAGCTAACTAAGACAAGGCATGAAAGCTTTGACTGGTCGGAAAACGCTCTATGAGACGTGACGGTCTGACAAAGACTGAACACACACAACGGAATATAAAACGAGGAGAATTTAGCGTCAACAGGTGATGATGATAAGTGATGATAAGTGAAAGGACACAGCTGGGAGTGATAACGAGAGGGGAGGGGTGACACGGACACCGGAGCACGTGGCGAGCTGTCAAACAACCACATGCTCCGACAAAAAACAATACAAACCCGGCTGATCAAACCGACGTCCTGACACACAAAACAGCATGTTGACAAGATGATATGGCAACATACCATCTTTATTACTTTCATGAGAAACTTTACAAAAATCCTGTCCAATACAATGTCAACATTTCTTATAGAACTCAGTTTGCAAACCAAGGCAGGAGTTAGTACATAATAGGATCTTTATCCAAAGCAGTCTTTGAGTCTATTTGAGGTAAATCTTGAAAAACAATTTACATCATAATGTTCAGCAGTGTAAAGATTTGAATTAAAATACACTGCATGACAACGCATATCTCTGATTATCATTCGTCATCTTCCCATCAGGAAGATGTAGGCAGACCATCTGTTTGTGCTTTGCCACTTAACGTTTCCAAATAAAATAATGCACTTGGAAAGTTCATGTCTCCGACAAATGATATCTCATTCTTAATAGACTCAATTGTTTCTTTTAACACTTTAGTAGAATTAGCAGTACATTGCAGACAAAACATTTTAATGTTCATTTTTCCTATGTCCCACCACTGTCTTAAATTTAAAAAACTACTTTTTTGTTTTCCACTGTTGCCAGTAAATTTCAAAATACTTATAAAATAATTATTCATCTTGAAGTAGTCTTATAGTAAAATGCCAAAAAAGGTTTGAACTAATTTGAACTAAAATGTTAAGAAACATAATTTCTGTCCCGATGAGCCGCACTAATTCTATTATTATTTACCTTGAGGCATTTATATTAGCTAGGATGCATAACCCTCCATATATCCAAGAGATCAGTTGCTTTAATTAACTTTAATAAACAAGATGATGACTAAATATGGGGTTCTTTAGGAATTCCAATTAACAGAAAAACAATCTGTAGAATTCCAATCCTTCACAGCTTTAACAGTCCCATCATTAAAGCATTGTTTTAAAACATCAGTTAACACACCAAAAAACAATCTTTTATAGCCTACATTTGGTGTACACACATTAAGTATAACATACTTAATGCTGCGGAGGGATGCTGCGAGACTGTCATATGACGGAGGTAAGGGACGGCTATATATATGCGTCGCTGCATGCTGATTGGTTGGATTACATGACCGTGCTCCTCCCAAACTTCATTTCACAAGTTCGCACTAACATGCAAATGACCACTGATGCATATTTGGCGTGCTGTCCGGGGGGAGGGCTCCGAGCTCGGAATTTGGCTTGAACCCAGAGTACTCCCCCAAAAAAGCCGAATAATTGCTGGACAGCCACGGGAAGAAAAAATCCCCCCAAAAAATGTAAAGTAAATAATAGTGGCGCGAAGGCGTTTGAATAGAACAATGCTGGACCGGAAGGGCTCTCGCAGCGTCCGACGGAAGCTCGAAAAGCTCGTGACGCCGGACAGGTAAGCCCCGTCAGCGGTCTTGGTAGTGACAACATAACGAAGGCAAAGTATTAGCAATTAGCAAATTACGAAATTGATTGATTTTTTACTCCTAATTAAACAATATGTGGAAAATTTCTAAACGAAATTGAAAAAACGGCGTAGAAATGCGCGTAACGGACGGAAGATGGGATAAGCATAAAGCAAAGCTCAACCGGAAGGGTTTGCAAGCGGTTGGGTAGTGGACTTAAACGAAAGCGATGTTACTAGCAATAAATTGATACTGCAAATCACAAAATACTTGATTTATTACTCCGGATCCGGCGGTATTAAAGGACTATGCAGAAAATCTAAAACGAACTTGAAAAACAGGAAGGAAACAAAATAAACAATGTGATGGCTAGAAAGTGGAATAAGGGCAAAACGAAACGCGTTATTCAACGAGAACTTAAGCTAAGGAGCTTGCGGCCTTGGAGGGGAAAGCCCGGCGAGCAGTCGGTCTGTTTCGAAATAGATGAAGACGACGGATCTTGGAAGTATCGTTTCTGCGTTCTTTACTCGGGTCTTAACAGTGTTATACGAATAGGCGGACAATCTGGAATTTAGAAGCGTCATAAAACGAAATTAAGAAAATAAGGGAGGGCTCCTGGAACAAAGAAAAGCGAAATAAAGCGAAACCAAATGTTCAACCTGGAGGGTTTTTTGCAGCATCCGACGGGAGCTTAATGCTCGCAGCATCGGACGGGTAAACCCCGCCGGCAGTTGAACGAATGCGTTGTTGCGGATGCGAAATTTTGAAACTGGTTTCTCCATTCGATGGGGGGGCCCTCGCAGCATCCGACGGGAGCTACGACGGAGCTCACTGCATCGGACGGGTAGGCCTGCGCCTGCAATCGAAGGGGTGATGCCCACAGCATTCGGATGGGGGGCTCGACCAGCAATTCGGAGTGGCGAAGGTGAGGACCGGGTGGTCCTGCACGACTTCCAAACGGGGAGCCCGCACACCGACGCGAACATGACCGTCCGACGACACCTAGCAAGACAGATTCACTGCTATTCAAGTGGGGAGGGCTTGGCCGGTGCTTAAAGTGAGGAGGACAAAGCTCTGCCCGAGAACGGGGGCCTGCAGGTAAACAAGTAAAGAAGTTAAGATGTGCTTTTTTTAATATTATTATTTATTTATTTATTTTTCTTAACGAAAGAAAACGGTGTGGTTTGTGCGACGAAAATAGAGGGAATAATTTCAAAATGGGAAGGAGGTTGATAAAAAAGTGGAGGAGCACAGGTGACAGCTGATTATAATGAAATCAGCTAATTAGGGCTAGGTGAGCTTTTCGGATGTGGAAGTGGCTAGATCTAATGTACGTTTTGAACGCTTTAGATGACCAGCGGCCTAACACTTGAATTTGACTTTGAGAAAGACCTTTTTGAGCGGCTGTGGTTGCTGCACCTATACGGAACGAATAGCTAGAAAATTGGTCTGCTGGAATACCGGACTGAGTGAGGACTAATTTTAAGTGTTTTTGGAACCAAACCCTTGTAACGGGGTGATTAGAGTCATCGACGAAAAGTGGATCGTTTGGAGACTGGACCAAGAAATGTCTACACTGCAGATAATTAAAGAGAGAGAGATACGGTTGAATGGGAGAGGGTAAGTTAAAGATATAAATAAAATGGCCTTTCTTTGCTTGGTCTGTTTTACTTTGTTTAATAAAGAAGGTGATTGTTTCGTTATCTAAAACCTGTAAGTCGGCGATTGTATGATGGATACTCGGATTGAAGGAAGAAGTGATGGATAATTCGGAGCACCAGAGAAAACCAAAGAAGGCCAAGATAAACAACAACGTCGAGAGTGCAAGGGATGTTAACGGAGTGGTAGCCAAGACGGAGGGTGTAAATGCAGTGAGTATGTTAATTGTAATAGGCTGTCTGGTATTGGGGTGGGAAGGGTGGATTCTTTGAATGCCTTTAATGAGGAGGGAGGTTTGTAAATGGTTAATCGCTGGGGACGGTTCGCCGAAAATTAATTTTCAAAAAAATTGTAGGCCGCTTAAGTAGCCTTTAATGGAACCGACTCGGAAGCTTTTAATGCTGTGAAGGTAAGATACGAAAGAGGTGATGGATAGGAGAGAGAAATCCGGAAATTTAAGGTTATGCGAGAAGTGAAATGATTTAAAGGTTTTTAATGCTGAATAATAAGATTGAAGAGTCCTGTGAGAAACAGCTTAAAGGATGGAGTTAATGGAGGAGTTGAGGAGGTGGTTTAACGGGTGATTTAGGGAAAGATGAGTTGAGAATAAGGAGGTACTGGCGTTGGGGATGGATCCGCTTCTGGAGCCAGCTGCCTGAATTTCTGAAAAGAGAAACAAGAGAGAGAGTCAGCAATTTAATTTTTGGAACGTGCTCCGTGATTATTACAAATTGATCGTGGGCCGAAATCTAGGTAAGGCGTTTTAGAAAAGGCATTAATGCTGGGTAACGACAACGACCTTTATTAATGCAGAATACCGTTGTTTCATTGTCACAATGCACTAAAATACTTTTTGCTGACCATTCTTTCCACCAAAGAAAGGCTGCTATGACGATGGGATAGAGCTCAAATAAAGCCGAGGAGGCTGACAATTGGGGCGAATCGAGGAACTGGGGTGGCCATGCAGACGCAAACCAGCGGCCCTGATAAAAGCCGCCGACGCCCACAGAAGGGGCAGCATCAGTAAAAAGTTGGATGTCGTGAGGGGAGGATAAGAGGTTGTAGAAAAAAGGTTACCCATTCCATTGCTTTTGGAAACATAATCCATAAGTTTAGTTTGTTTTTACATTCATAGGATATATGAATTTCATCTTCCAACGCATGAACGGAAGACCCGAGGGAAAGGAGATGCGAAATGAACCGGCGGCCCTGGGGGATTACACATAGCAAAATTTAAATGACCGAGGATGGAGAGGAGTTCGTGTTTTGAACAAGATTGGTTAACTAGCAGATCAAACGCGACCAGGATAATTCTATTGATTTTCTCTTTTGGTAAGGAGGCCTGAAATTCTAAATAAATCTAAATTAATGCCTAGGAATTCAATTGTTGAGGCCAGACCTGATGTTTTGTCTTGGGCGACAGGGATCCCGAGTTCAGCGAACACTTTTAGGACTGAGAGGAGGTGAGCGGCTGGGACAGCGTTGTGAGGCGAAATTATAAGGAAATCATCGAGCAAATGGAGAAGGTAAGGAATGCCGTAATTGTTGAACAAAATCCAGCATATGGCTTCTGACAGCATATCGAATATTTTGGGGCTGCTTTTGCAGCCAAAGGTTAAACGCACGGCGAAGTAGAATTTATTGCGCCAACAGATGCCAAACAAATGCCATTACTTTGGACTGATGGGCATTAATTTAAAAGCTGCCATTATATCCAATTTAGCCAACCATGCACCACGGCCGACGTTTTTAATCAAAGTTATTGCTTGGTCGATATCATGATACTGCAGAGAGTATTCTTCGAGAGGAATAAGAAGTTATGAGGGGAGTTATAAGGGGCCGAGAGATCGATTATCAGACATTTTTTCCCCCCCCAAAAAAAATTCTAGTAGCTACGCCGATGGGGCTTATATGGAAATGTACGAAGGGAGGCGTTTTTAAAGGGCTGATCATGAAACCTGATTCTAGTTCTTTTTGATTAGCTCGTCTACTATTTTAGACTCTGGTAGAGCTGATTGGAGATTATTGCAGATAAAATTTAGAGTGGGGAGAGAGTCGAGACCGACATTAAAGCCGTATTTTAAACCGGACAAAAGAAAGTTGGTAAAGTTGGTGTCAGGTTAAAGAGATAATTCAAAAGCCAGGTGAGAAATATTTACGGGAGTTGAGAGATAATTTTTTAATTTTTTTTTCGAAAGACTTTTGCACAGGACAGATAGAGCGGGCGTGCGCTCCGTCACAAAAATTACAGACATGAATGTAATGACAGCGCTGCCTCATACATCTTTCTGCATTAAAATTGTTGCAGACCTGACGGTTAGATGAAATTTGGACAGGTCTGCTTCTGAAATCTTTAATCAAGTGATCTTCCATGGGGATAACGGGCTGAGGGACGTAGCTAGTAGACTTAACGAAGTTCGGTTCTGGGCAGGCAGGAACGGATAGATTAATCTGAGGGCAGGTTGTAGTGGCATGGTTTAAGGATCTACAAATCACGCATGAAATGACAACCAAAGAAAACCCTGTTGTGGAGATCAGTGTCCATGGCGCCCCAGTAGGGACATTGATTCCACAGGGCGATGCAGACTGCGCATTTAGCTGAAAACAGCTTATGATAAGTGTAAAAATGACTGCCGCCGTAGGATAAGACGAGCTCGGCGATTATAGAAAGATAATCGTTCAATTCGAGGATGGAGGATCCATGGCAATAGCGTTCGGTGGCGCAGACTGAAGAGAGGCAGAGAAGAGAGAAAAAGAGAAACGAGTTTGGGAAGGAATGATAGGAGGAACGGGGGCTGATGCTGCGGCCGTTTGCGGAGGCAGGTTCATGCTGAAAACGGCCTCCGAGAGCGGAGAAACAGGCAAAAGAGAAGTAGAGGGAGCGGAAGGAGTTGGCACAGGCACGAGCCGCTAGCGGAGGCATCCTCACGCTAGGGAAAGCACCTGGAGTTGGGAGCCACGGATAGGTAACGGGAATAGGAGGAGGAAAAGGCAAGGTTTGAGTAGAAGGAGGGTGGCAGGTGACGCTGATGGAAGAAAGCAGTGGAGCGTCATTGGTGGTTGTGGTGATATGCTGAGCTGGCGTAAGAGTGATGAGCGCTCTGGCCGGGAGAGAATTAAATTAAATTTAAAGTGTGGCAGTATGTACAGTGTGCATATGTAGGATAAATATATAAATATGTGTAGATGTCTGAATATATATGTAGATGTCTGAGTGCAGAGTACAAAGTAGTGCAATTTTTGCATGTGCAACAATCAGCTGAGGTAGGATGTTATGTCGTGTGGGGGTATGTCCAGAAAGTCCAGATTTCAGGTGTTCTGGTTGAGGGCCCGAATGGCCTGTGGGAAGAAGCTCCTCCTCACTCTCTCTGTGTTCGCCTTCAAGGAACGGAAACGTTTCCCTGACCGCAACAGAGAGAAGAGTCCATTGTTGGGATGGCTGAGGTCCTTAATAAACTTCCTGGCCTTTGTCCAGCACCGCTTTCTGTATATAGTCTCCAGGTCAGGAAGCTCTCTAGAGAGCTTGCCTGTCCTGTTTGGTGCTGTTCCCAAACCAGGCTGTGATACTTCCCATCAGGATGCTCTCAATGGTGCAGATGTAGAATGTCTTTAGCACCTTTGAAGGCAGTTTAAAGTCCTTTAGGCATCTGAGATGATAAAGACGCCTTCACCCTTCTTCACCAGGGTGCTAACATGACAGGACCATGTCAGGTCCTGCATGATATAAACACCTAGGTACCGGAAACTGTCCACTCTCTCCACTGGGGTCTTGTCGATGGTGAGGGGCTGGTAATTCCTCTCCTGCTTTGTGTTAAAGTCCACTATCAGCTCCTTAGTCTTGCTGACGTTCAGGAGGAGATTGTTGATCTGGCACTATGTCTCCAGGTTTTTAATCTCCTCTAGCCGTCTCGTTGTTATTGTTGTATTATCTTTCTTGCTCTCGTATTTTTTCCTTCTCCCTCCCCTATCTCTCCTCGCTGGCTTCTCTTGTCTTATAATTGTTAGTTCTATCTCTGAGACTCTCTTTGCCCTGGTCTTCAAACAAAAAGGAATTATGGATTTGATCAACTGGTCTCTGAACGCAATTGACACCATCTTCTCGACGAGAAGCCTGGGTTCGGGGGAACCCAACTGTCCTGCA